>PNEQ01030628.1:0-14157 GCA_003012365.1 Medauroidea extradentata
ACCCCGAGTGCACCTCTGTCTTCACTCTTGAGGTCTTCTGTTCGACTCCCGTCGCGCACCTCCTCTTCGCCTGTCAGCCCGCCGCAGCAGTCCTCTTGTATCGCCAACACTGCTCCGCAGGTAGCCGCCTGCCGCCTCACAGTAGACTTTGACGTCACCAAGATGTCTTCACCAGTCTCTCTCCACAGGCGTAGCACCTACATATCATCTTCGACTGCCACTTCACTGTATTTTAACGGGGTCCTTTGGAACTATGAAATAACGAGTAATTTAAAGTTTTTGAGCCAAATAACGTTCCTTGAAGCCTCATAGCATACAGGCGCGAGGCACACTTGTCATTTTGAATTGTTCGCTAAATAAGACAAAGATAATGATTCCAACAGTGTCAAAATCACCTCAATATAACGAATTTCTTCTTGTAAATGCGACAAGTTATTTGCAAAACTCTATAAATTGTATTAACCGAGAATGTCCGAAACGCCTATCAATAACAATGCAGACGATGGGTCAACCTACTACTAGCGCTCGTAGTTCGCAAGCCGCCGCGATCTTCACTAAGCGCACGCGGCCAAGCATTGCGAAAGATAGGTAGTTTCCAGACCTAACTATATGACCATGGTCACCACCCACTTCAGCCTGCGATCCACAAAGTGCAACCCTCCATATACACTCTCTCAGGTGCTTCGCGCACTGCCTTGCCAAGGGGTTGCCACCCTGACAACAAGTACATTTCTCCGAGTGATCTTATGCAACAATTACAAACTGTCCTAGCAGACTTTAGTTTAGGCCAACATAACTTGATGCAGTCTTTTTCTGAACCATTAGATGCACACAGGACAAAGGACTCCTTAATAATTGCGAACATCAGCCTTGCACATATTTTGCAAATTCAATGTCACATAGGTATGTTTTGTACCAATGTAAGTGTTTTGTGATTTTATTTCAGCAGGACTCAAACCATAAATTATGCCACATGCATAGTCACACTTCTGTATAACTTTGTATAAACATTGTCACCATTTCATCTCCACGTAGGGAATTTAGGTTTGTCCCCCCGACTTCCAGCCAATCGTCGAGCTGGACAGAAGCCGGGCGGCCAGCAGTCTTCAAGTAGCGTGAGTACAGAGCGGTCGTGCGCGCATGTCAGTGCCGCAGTCCCGGGGAACATCACCATCTTTCATCAATCAGTAAGTTGCAATAGTATAAGTTAACAATCTGGAACATTTTTCTTTGATCTTGCCCCCGAGACATCATCCCCGTGGAAGACCTCGCCCGCCACGCTTTAATTTCACCCACTTAAATTCAGCATGTGCTCCAGCACATTTTTGCACTGTGTAAGCTAATGGGCGGCTATAGGCCCATGCCCGCTCTTCTGAAGGGTAATCTCATTTCGCCTCACAGTAATTGTGTTAATAAAATGTGCTCTAATTTATTACCGAACTAGTGAGAGTGATTTGTAGTATTTTCTTGTACCCCGCTGCACGGGGTAATTTACGGCCGGCGACCGTAATCCGCCACCATCACTTTGTACTGTGTAAATATGTGGACATTTCATGGATTATTTCAACTCAACTGCACCCCTGCTATGAGATGCGTACGGGATTCTGTGTGAATTCAGGTATTTATTTTAATCACCACGTGGGACTTAAAGTACGCACGTGGAGGACACTGTCTCTAAACATTCTCTCCATTCACGACAGGCCATCACGGGCGGGGCATGCCACGATCTCACCCCTATTCCACCCACTCAAGAGTCTCGTGCTAACCCGAGCACCCTGGTTAGCTGGCACTCACGAAGTACATTTACAACACTATTCCATAAATTCAACGTTTTTCCACCACCCGTGATCCCGGCCACGTCACTACCTTTCGAGCAACGCTTAGCTACCATGATACTTATAATGCATTGTAACTTAAATCAAAGTTTATAGCCATCCTCTCCTAGCCACGCCAATGCACTCGAGGCTTCCTTCCTCGCTCATGATGTCATCCACACACGTCCTTCCCTTCGCGCCATCCCTGCTCGATTCTTACTGCATGACTCTCACTGCACGAATGACTTAGTTCATCCTTCCATCACGACCAATAGACTTACTATCTATTCTCACACTCCGCAGCTCATTGACCACTGGCGCTGGCACGAATTGCCTAAGGATGGGGAAAATATACTGCCGAAGCAATTTTGTCGCTTCGACAAGGCATGTCACTTGTCGTTTCTGCGACAGTGTCTGGAAGTCGCAGTGCCGGGCCGAAACAGCGATTAGCTGTTTCTGCATTATCGATACTTCGATACTTACAACCGCTTGTGTCGCCATCTGTTATTCTCTTAGCGTACCTTAAGTTTCTGCAGATTAGAAACTTGTGTGTTTACAATAACCATAATTGAATTTCAGCACAAAAATATTAATAAATGGATTTATTTGATATACTGCTACGACAAATATCAGTGGATGATTAAAAAATTGTTAACTGCATAATTTGTTGTACTTTGGAGTAAGATATATAATTTTCTTTGAATGATATATTTGGTGATACTTATAAACGTTAGTATTTAAAGAAATTTCTTAAAAGATTTGTATTGCTTTTGGCATCTAAAAATCCAATAAAAACAATCAACAATCGGCTAAGCAATTCATCTTAGTTTTCTGTACGAGCTTGATGCACTGGGCCGCGCCGTAATGGATGCGACATGCGACAAGCTTTCCCACGTTGCTCCACCCTTTTTGAAGAGTGACACACTGTCACAGCTAGGAATATATGTGACATGCCGCTTGAGCAGCTACATCGCTACATGCCGCAGCTCAAGGTCACGACACACCTGTAGCTGTAGCTTGTCGCTGCACGATGCTTGCTGGGACAAGAGATCAGTCGGTCGCTCACAGGGCCTAGCTACGATAACGCAGCAGTTACAAGTTGATGGGTCATGAGTCGCGGCAGGAAACGATTGAGCTGTTCAAGTAGCATGTCGCATATACGGCATGCAAGGACACGCGACAGTCCATCGCTCTTCGAGTAGGAATGGCATGGTATGCAGCATAGAAGTTGTCGCTGATAGTTACGATACGCAAAACAGTATATGTTGTAGTTATTTTGTAGGAAGCAATACTTTTGAAACATGATTAATTTGTATTAGATTACTTTTTTGTTCACAAACATAAAACTTAATAACTTTTAAAATTTAAACGACGTATGGAATTTTATTTAACACAACATACCGATACCAATGAATAAAATATTTTCTATTTATACTGTAGATAAATTTAAAGGATAACGATTTACAGAATAGAAATTTAAAAAATAAGGTATACATTTAAGACTGCGACACTATTCTATCGGTTCTAGCATGTATAATGTTTACGGTTGTAATACATAAAAAAAAAATACACAATATTAAATTAAAATCAGTATATCAACATAATGATTCACCACAGCTTCTTTACGTTAGAGTAATCTTCTTTCATCGACGAAGGTATTGAAATAAAGCTTGTTACAGAAATTCAACAGCAACAAAGTCGCAGCTATTTGGAACTGCGATATTCGTGTCGCTGATTGCAGCGATAGATACTGTCACTACCCCCGTCTCTAGAAACTGCCCCACTTCATGGCAACGGACATGGTAGTTAAGGTATAGCTCGGCGAAGTGATACAACATACTCCAATTCTCCCAAAAGCAGTAAAATTACACTTAAAATTATAACAAAGTCTTCCAAAATTTGAGTTTATAGTTTTTTCATCAAAGTAATAAAGAATATTAACACAAATAGAATAATTTGGAACAGAGTGTACCCAACAGCAGAATTATTTTCACGGCGCAATACCCTAAGCAATCCCTTTGAGATTGCTGATCAACGTGTGTCAATAACCTACGTCATGAAGAAATTCCATGAAGCAAGCGATCAACTACAACATCGGCACCAGAAATCCTACAGCCTGGAGAAGCTTGCAACACAAGAAGTTGCTCACTTCACCAGGAAACATTAAATAAGATACTAAAATTGCCAAAAACTCAAGATTTAAAAAAAATACAAGAAAATTGTATCAACCAAATAATTAAAATTTTACTGTGGTCAGCTTGAAACCAAACAATCCACGAAAATAAACAAACGACTCTACTTTAAAATTCCGAACAGTATTTTACATTTACATTTTAAAAATATGAATTTATATTAACCATGTCCCCAGTTACAAGGTGACTAAATCCTGTTGTATTATCCCGAACACATGATGAACCAATACTGAATAGGCATAAAGCCTGTTATTAAAGATTTAAATTTAATTAAGAAAAAAAAGTATATAGGTTCAAATAACGTGGGAAGTGGCTGGGCACTTCATGATATGTAAATAATAGCACATGGCAATATTAATTCTTACATTCGGCGGAAAGATATAAACAGGCAGAAAATATAAATTAATCAGGGCTTTTTCGATTGCTCACTTTATTCCGAATCACCTATATAAGTTCACAGCTAAGATATGTATTTCATGCTCTATCAAGTCAGCAGCCAAAGCATGATAAGAAATATTCAAGAGAACTTGTGTTGGTATTATCGAACGTCGGATCAACAGTAACTTCATTGATCACAATCACAAGAATCAACTTAATAATTTGCTCCAATCTACTGCCGCCGTTCGGAAGTGGGGGGGGGGGATTTTTGTTTACGGGTTACTGGCGGTTGTTGGTGCCATCCCAGCATACCAGGATGGGAACAGAAGAGTGTCTGACACTCTGGTGACACTCAGGGCGGATGGTTCTTTGGCGAGGTACTACCCCCGGTGGGAATTCGGTCCGATAAACAACCCGCGGTGGAGATCACACACAGTATTCAAAATTAGCCTGTTTTATTTCAACAATTTCACTAGGGAGCAGTAACACAACACACGATACACTGAGTGCTTTGGCTAGTATTCCTGGTACAGGCCTCCGTGGCTTGCCCGTAAAACTGGGGAGATAGCTTGCAACCACAAGATGAAAGCTACTTTCCGCGGTCACTGTTCATTGAACCGAGATGGAGGACTCGGAGCGTAAACGCGAGAGGCAGGACAGCCTGCAAAGCAGTCTGATGCCCAAACACTTGAAATAGAGAATGCACCCTGTAATGACGTGACAAACTTACTTGTAGAACGTATAGTTAACTTCCACACCACGATATATACAATCAGTTCTACCTCGAGCGGAGACAGGTACGACTGATCGTCATCACGCGCACCAGAAGACTGCCGAGCCAAACGGCAGTTGTCTCCATGCTCCCGGCAGGGACCGGAAGCCTGGAGTCAACACAAGCACTCTAAAAAAATTAAAAAACACCCTAATAGAAACGAACAACACTTTAAAACACACCTAAAACTAATATAGTAGAGGTTTTTTTATAGACTTTTAACAGTTCTAAAAAAAACAGAATTACTGCCTGGGTGTAACGTGGGGGTGTACTTGGCCTGTCGTATAATAACTAAAGCACAATTTACAAAATTTTAACACTCCCTGTAGCCTAAAAAAAAACAATGACCCTTTGCATTAAAAAAAATTACAAAAGGACAATAATTACGGTATATGACAGAAATTACGTTACTTCGGAGGCCAGAATAATTACAAAATGTGGGGGGGGGGGACGTGGCTCTCCGAGAACAGCCGGCTGGCTGTACAAACGGTGTTCACAAGTTCATCGAGTAGAACAACTGCTAATGCCCCCGCAATCAGTTTCACACGATATTCGTATTTGTCTTGTCGCAAAACACTATATTAAAGGTACACTTTTATATAAAAAAGGAAAGGCCCTAGCAGAACAGGGTTAAGCACCACACCGAATTGACACACGGCTGAGGGGGTTAGTCAGGGTGCTGCCTGCCGCGCGGACGTGGTAGCGGGATGTGGGTTTAAAAGTGTAGAGGAGGTACAACGACATTCGCCCTCTCCCTTCGGAAAAAACACACCAGGTCTCTACCGCCGCTATCTCGCTGCTCGTTGACTGCCCTCACCTGGACTCGCACTCCGGCCTCGTCCTGCTGTAATAGTGTACGGGGGGAGGCCGTCCCAACGTGCGCTAGTCTCTGGGTCCTCGCTGGCTCCGCCCGATTGGTGGATCTGCCTGGGCCGGCCCTGCCGCGTGCAGCCCTAGATTCTCTGCTTCACGTTCCTTCCCCTGACTCGTCCGTTCAGCTGCGGTACCCCTCCGGCGCCACCCTAGCGGAGAGCGGAGGGGGGAGTCTGGACAACAACTCCTGCGGCTTGGGCGTGGCTGTCGCCGTAGCTCGATCCTCCTTGATGTCTCAGGCCGAGCTGCGCATAGTGCTCTGTGCACCTGGGGGGTGGGCGTCGCATCCCCCTGCGAGAAGCGTCGTGGCACGCGTCTTGTGCGTCTTGACCACCTAGGTGTCTCCGCCTCGAGTACAACGAAATTAAAGGGTCTGCATCGATACATCTACATGTCGTTGGCCGCCGCCGGCGTCCCATTCATCGCGGCGCCTCCTCACCCTCAAGGGGTTCAACAACTCTTATTGTAAACGTAGCATCTTCCAACGTCACATCGGGTCCCCAACTGCCCTGTAGTGTCGGCGTCTCTTACAGGGCCCCTCATCTGTCTCTTCTACCAGAGGGACATTCGGCGTCGGGACGCTCGGCATCGGGGAAAACAGCGGGTCATACAATCTATTAATCTTCGATCTTGGTTTCCCGTCGGTTTATGAATGGGCTGGGGTTGGTATTCGGTCGTTAGTAGGCGGCGCCGGTATGTCAAGAGGGTGGCGTTGTGACCTCGGGGGGGGGGGGGCGGCGTCTTGGCGCCTGGAGTTTCATCTTCTTCCTCCGCCAGCCGTATCATGACATGCTGCAAGTCGTCCCGATGTACTTTGACCCACTTTCTTACCGTCGTTCTTACCACATACATTGTTGTCTCCAGCGCTCGTTCCACTATGAATGGGCCTAGCCACTTCGGTGCCAGTCTGGCGCAAACATTCTTTTTTTCTGAGGGAGAGGGGGTGATTTCTCATGTATACTTTGCTTCCCGATCGGAGTCGGGCGGACGGTCGTTGAGTGCCAGGCGTGACCTTGGCCGCGTACTCCCGCTGTCGCCTACGCGCTGTTGCCAGCTCCTCTTCGCTGTGGCGTTGCCGTTCGGTTGGGTCAGCAGTTCTCGTGTCCGTGTCCTGTGGCTCGCTGGGTCTCGGCAATTCCCTACCCTGGGCCAGGGCAGCCAGCGTTCTACCAGTGGCCGTATTCACCCGATTTCGTAATCAAAACAATGCATCTGCGACGTGCATGTCCCACTGGGTGTGGTCCTCTCCCATGCGTAGTCTCAGCTGCCCTTTTATGTCCCGCTTTCTTCGTTCTGTCGGATTCGCCCTTGGGTGATACACGGGTGTTCGATGCTGGGAGGAGAATCGCTCGCACCAGTGCTTCCACATCCTCCCTGTGAATTGGCTACCGTTATCGGACAGGATAAATTTGGGATAACCCCAGCATGGGAAAACTTCCTTTTCAAGGGCCGCACATATGGTGGTCGTGCATGTGTTGCTGACTGCGTATGCCTTAACCCATCTGCTAAACATGTCGGTCACCACTATTAAGTATCTCTTTCGCCTATGTGTGCGGGGGTACGGTCCCACCATGTCTATGGCCGAGTCCACAAACGGGGCAGTGGGTGTTCGAAGAATCTGCTGTTCCACCCTGTTCCCTCTCCTGGCCTTCTTCAGTTGGCACTCTCGACACGCTCTCATGTATTCCCTCGTGACCTTCGCAATTCCGGGCCAGTGGAACTGTCCACTTACCTGCTGCTGCGTTTGTTCTGCTTTCGGGTGTCCGGCTAGGGGGTGGTCGGGTGCGTACTGGAATACTGCCTCACGGGCCTCGATGGAATGTACATTCTCCACGTGGTTCAGTTCGGGGCCCTGGCTTGTAGGACTCCATCTAGCAGTCGCATGTTTTCTTTCAGCTGCTGACCACACTGTAACTTCTCCATGTGTGCTCTAGGTGACGTTGCCAGCGCGGCTTGTACCGTGTCATGCACCTCCTGCCATGTCGCCAGTCCTGGAAAAGGTGGCGGTGCAGTTATCGTTACGCAGGCGGACGGGTTCTCCTCCTCCCAGGGTATGCTTACAGTGGCGTCGCTGCTTCGCGGGGGGGGGGGGGAAACAGGAGATCGCACTCCTCATCGTCCATTAATGTTTCGTCGTCACTGGGGTCTCGTGATAACAGATCTGGCAGTTCATTTGCTTCTCCAGGCATGCATTCTACATGAAAATCAATAGATTGCAATAGCAGTGCCCAGCAGACCAGCTTACCCCATCTGCCTTGCATGCTGTACAGCCATGTCAATGCTTTATTGTCGGTGTGCAAAATGAATTTTCTGCCTTCTAGGTATGGTCGGAACTTATGCAGGGCCCACATGATTGGTAAGCATTCTTCCTCGTTGCTGTGGTATCTTTGTTCGGCTCCCCCGAATTTCGCACTTCCGTAATTTATGATGCGCTGGCATCCGTCCACGGCTAATTGGTATAGCACCGTTCCCACGCCTACTAGACTCGCGTCTGGACGAACAGCTGTTGCTGTGAGTCGGCCCATGACAGTATGTGAAACTCCCTGAAGCTGGCTTTTAGCTTCTCGAACGCATCCTGTGCTTGTTCAGTCCAGCGGTAGTGGATCTTTGTTGAAAGGAGGTCTGTCAGAGGTGCAGCGAACTCGGTGAAGTGGGGAATATAATTCTGCAGCCAATTGGCGAGGCCAAGTAACCGTTGTTACTGCTTGCGCATTTTTTGGGTGTTGGCATCGGCAATCTTGCTTAGATGAATGGTGTGTGCTTCGTGAATGGCGGCACTCGCAACATAGTCCAAAAAGTCAACCTGAGTCTGTTTGATATGGCATTTGGCTGGCGACACAATCAGATGGTTTGTGGCCGGACGTTCCAGTACTATACTAAAATGTCTCACATGTTTGTCCCAGCCCCACGACCAAACAATAATGTCGTCCAAGTAGACTGTCACGCAATCACCAACCAAACTCTCTAATACCAGCACGATCATGCACTGGAATGTTGATAAGGGCGCATTCAAGCCCAAAAAACATTGCCCGAAACTGAAACCTACGTCCATCAGAGGTCGTATAAGCAGTCTTAGCCCTATCTCGACGACGGATGGGTACCTGCTAGTACCCAGACTTAAGGTCCAGCGTGGTGAACACACGTGCGTCTTGCAGGCTTGCCAGTGTATCTATGCTCAGCTGAGGAGGTGGGGCAGAGACAGTGACCGTGTTCAGCGGGCGGAAGTCTGCACAAAAACTCATGGAGCCGTCTTTCTTTTATATGAGCACTATACGAGAGATTTAGCAACTGTTCGTCGGCTTAATTACGCCCTCGCTCAACATTTCCTCTACTCACTCACTCTTTGTTCTTCAAAACCATACCCACTCGGCCCTGTGTACACTGGCTCCTCGTCCGCTATGGGACCGAGTGTTCCGCTGCGGCAGTTGCGTGTAGCAAGTCAGAGAATGCGAACACGTCTTGGCGTTCATTCAATATTCGTGTCCCTCTGTCGCGGTACTCCTCGGGCACCTCATGGTCGAGGTCGTCCAGGGTCACAACTCTGTTGGGGGAAAACCCTGGTTCATTAAAAGCATACACTGTCGTTCGCTCACATGTTCCGATGAGTAATTTCCGGGTAGATACCTCTATCACAGACTCCTGGTACGCCAACCACGGCTGTCCCAGCACAACCGCCTCCCGCAGACCGCCGACGACGATCACATCGGTCTGCGACAGCTGGTCGTGCAGGCGGATCTTGACGGTGGCTGACCCCCGCGTTCTGCCAGCCCCGTCGATGGTGGACAGCTGCAGCATCCCAGGGTCTCGTCGCAGGTCGCTGTCCGTGATGAAGGCGGGCTGCACGAGATTGTGGCGGGCCACAGTGTCGATCAGGGCGGCGGATGGTTGTCCATTGACTTCTACAGGTATCCGCATCAGGTTTTGTCCGCCCTTGGTCCCCAGGTGTGCCACGGTGTGTGTGATGGTGGTTTCGTCCCGGTGGGATATGGCTTTGACTTCGGGGAGGCTAGCGTCAGGCCATCTCTCCCGGCTAGTAGTTTTCCGGTGGCTTGTTTCTCTGAGGGCAGTGTCTGTGCCAATGGAACGTCGGCACTGGGCAAGCGTGGCACTGCGGTGGCTGAGCGGTATCTCGCTGTCGGTTAGGACTGTCAGCTGCAGGTTCGCCCTTCGGTTTTGGCTTATGCTCTGCTCTGTTGTCCCTCCTCGCATCGTACTCCAGTGCGCGACAGCAGGATCCTGCCATCGGCGGACGGTCTACTCCGTCCCGTCGGCCGCGAAACCAGTTGCGGAATCTGTTCTCTGTTGTCACTGCTCTCCTTACATATTCTTCCGGGCTTCCTCCTTGGTATCCTTGCACAAACTGCTGAATTGCTTCATGCAGGCATCGTGTCACTTCGGGCATGGTATCACGTAGTGGGCTTCCGGGCTCGATTCGTCGGAACAGTTGTAATTTGCGGACCGTGGACATTTCTACTGCTTCACCGTCCTTCTGCTTCTCGCCGTAGAATTTCGCGATGCACTCTGCTCGGGCCTCGGCGGATGGGAAACGGTCCGTCAATCCAGTCGCGAACTCCATCCACGACACGTCCGCCCTCTGCCACAATTGCCACCACTCTTGTGCTGCTCCATGCAGTCGACCTCTCACTCGCTCTGTCCACTCGTCACATGGTGCCCCGTAACGCTCTAGCTGCTCGGCACAAACTGTGATGAAGTGTACAGTCCCATGTACTTGGGTAGGGTGATCGTCTGTGGCCCGACATACCTAATCTGCTGTACTGCCCCGCACACTTTGTCCTCCTGTAACCAGCCTTTTCCAGTCCCTGTTTTCGCGCACTCGCATCTTAGGAGCGACGTTGGAGGTGATGCCAGTATTTGTCGCTCACCGCTATTGTCGACACTTCCGCCCCTTGTTTTGTTCCGATGGCACTGTCCTGGGGGTGCATGGTGTTGCGCATGCCTGGTACGCGAACACGCCCTTGCCGAATGTCACAAGTTCCATGGCTTTCGCACAGGGTCAGGGCGATTTGTGTGTCAGTCTAAACAACGTGCCCACTCGAATCTTTTTCCGTCACATCGCGGTGACTCGCACAGGTTTACGTTCGCTTCATGAATGTTCACATCCAGCAAAAAATTAGTCACTCATGTCTCGCTGTGATCCGCATGACTACACGAGCAAATTAGGTGCCGCCATACCTCCTCGCCCAGTAAGTCCGTTTCTCGGGCCAGGCCGCTCGATTCGCACTTTACGTTTTGCCGTGGTAGCATCGCAGAGATAGTCGGTTTTTGTCCATGTGTTTTTCCATTGAGCGTCGTGACTCAGTTTTGTTAGCATGGTGGGAGAGGAGGGAAACTTGCTGGCTTACAATGGCTGCCTTCGTGCACAACATTCGATGGCTTGCCCAAGATGGCGACCTACCCCTGTGGCTCTACAGCGTCGCGTAACAACTGAATTTCTTGCGTTTACTGACTTTATTCTGGATTGAAATACACCACAAGGTTAAAAAAAAAGAAAAACAACAAATCCTATGAGCCAGTCTCTTCCACTAAACTAACACTTTATTTCGCCCTGTTCAGTTACCACATTTACGCAGTTATTTACACTTAATTGCCAATGCGTTTTGGTGCCACTTGCCGCCGTTCGTGATTGGGGGGGGGATTTTTGTTTACGGGTTACTGGCGGTTGTGGGCGCCATCCCAGCATACCAGGATAGGAACAGGAGAACATCTGACACTCTGGTGAGACTCAGGGCGGATGGTTCTTTGGCGAGGTACTACCTCTGGCGGCATTCGGGCCGATGGACAACCCGTGGAGGAGATAACACACAGTATTCAAAACTATCCTGTTTTATTTGAACAATTTCACTAGGGAGCAGTAACACAACACACGACACACTAAGTGCTTTGGCTAGTCTTACTGGTACGGTCCTCCGTGGCTTGCCTGTAAAACTGGGGAGAGAGCTTGCAACCACAAGATAAAAACTACTTTCCGCGGTCACTGTTCAGTGAACCGAGAGGGAGGATTCGTAGCGTACACGCGAGAGGCTGGACAGCCCGCAAAGCAGCCCGATGTCCGAACACTTGAAGCAGAGAATGCACCCTGTGGTGACCTGACATACTTACTTGTAGAACGTAAAGTTAACTTCCACACCGCGATATATACAATCAGTTCTACCTCGAGCTGAGACAGGTACGACTGATCATCATCACGCGCGCCGGAAGACTGCCGAGCCAAACGGCGGTTGGCTCCACACTCCAGGCAGGGACCGGAAGCCTGGAGTCAACAAAAGCACTGTAAGAAACAAAAAAATACCCTAATAAAAACAAACAACACTTAAAAACACAACTAAAACTAACATAGTAGAGGTTTTTTATAGACTTTTAACAGTTTAAAAAAAACATAATTACTGCCTGGGTGTAAAGTGGGGTGTACTCTGCCTATTGTAAATTAAATAAAGCATAATTTAGAAATTTGTAACACTCGCGGTAGCCTGAAAAAAACAAACAAAGACTCTATGGCATTAAAAAAATTACAAATGACAATAATTATGACAGAAATTAACTTACTTGGGAGGCCAGAAAAAATGCAAAAAGGGGTGGAGGGTGACGTGGCTCTCCGAGAACTGCTGGCCGGCTGTTCAAACAGTGTTCACAAGTTCAGAATGTGGAAGAACTGCTAACTCCCCAGTAGTCCATTTCATAGGCTATTTCTATTTGTCTCATCGTAAAACACTCAATTAAAGGTACACTTTTATATATATAAAAAAGGCCCTAACTAAACAGGGTTAAGCACTACACCGAGTTGACACATGGCTGCGGGGTTTGGTAAGGGTGCTGTCTGCCGCACGGATGTGGCAGCGGGATATGGGTTTAAAAGAGTAGAGGAGGTACAACGACACTACCTACATTTCAGATGAAGATAGCATGGCACCATTTAACTCCCTTTATTGTGTTCTCTGGATCCTAGGCTATGTTAAGGTGTTGATGTTGACTGTGGTGATTGCAGATCTTTTTTCGTTAAAATTATTGTAAATAATCCAAATAATGTATGAATATTTCGAAATAGCATATCATCTTGAGTATGAATTACTGTAAATTTTTGTGAGGGTTTGACAACACAAAATTATAGGTAAGCATGTTTTGCTTGCTGAATCAACATTACCTTTAAAGAAGCGAGCATTTTCATGACTACAGTAGCAGCAAAGTTTGCAATGCACTGCAAATAATTTGAAAATGTTAAAAATGTTTGTTTAACTGAGTTGTGAGGTAAGTTATAGGGCTTATTTGCTGGACAGTATGTTTCTTGATAATTTACAGTTAAGCTGTTTATCATGCTTTCTGTATTAGTATAAGCAGGCCTGTTTGGCATTGTAACAATTTTTTTAGCATAATGAAAAATAGCACATAACCTACATAATTTAAAAAATTATAATTATTTAGTAGATTAGGTGATAGGAAATTGATTAATGTCAATATAATTTAATGCTGTACAAGTGGCTACAATAATGCATTACTAACTTTATTTCTCTCTCTATTTTATTGAAAATACGCAATGAAATTACGTGCGCCATACAGATTAACATGTTCGGCTTTGTGAGCTCTTTTTTTTCATCATCATAGTAATAATAATGGTTCTGATCACGGTCGTAGAAGTACTTCTACGATCGTGGTTCTGATTAATGAAAAAAAGTTTTCTGTTTACATAAGTGTCGATGTATCAGTGTAGCCTATCTACTGATTCCCGCTCGACTCGGTCAATTCATGCCAGGGTCATATAGTCTGGCAACTTCCTAATATTTTTGACTCGCTTAAGGTTGACCCAAAACAAATACGTTTTTTCCATAAGAAAGCATGTAAACAATGTGCAGCGAGTGTTTTAAAAGCAAAATTTGGTGTGTTACAGTGTTTGTATGACAATAATTCGCGTATGATAAACTACAGTTAAATTTATGCACTACCAAGATATTCGTTTTCGAAAACGTCAAATAAATATAACAAAGTGGCTAACTTTGAAGAGGTAGTCTGGAAGGCATGTCCGCAGTGAAAAGGAATTGAAGTTAAATAAAATTAGTGTTGTGTCGGCCTATTATTAACGTGATGATTTAATAACAAATTTCAATGGAATACGTTT
>PNEQ01030629.1:0-14160 GCA_003012365.1 Medauroidea extradentata
AATGCACTAAATGAGCAGATTCATATGCAGTTTCAAAACAAAACTGTTGAATTCACATTTATCACCCTAATTTAAGAAAAATTAACTAAAACTAACAATAGGCTAACTCTATTATTAGCACACCACAACATGTGGTAACCTTGAAACATGTAATTATTCACTAAAGTAGTAGAGGTGAGGTGCCCATCCACCTTACACCGTGTTAGTGATAATTTCCCCACTCCCATCCCTTAACTAATGTGATACAATAACTATATGGTGAGTGCATACTATACACATACACAAAGAAGTATATTTCCTGTTGCCGCCTCTCCTCTTTGTAGAAATGATAGCAAACCAATTAGCCATATTTCTTGTGATAAGTGGCTAATTACCCCTCCTCCATGGATGCCCCTTGATAAGACGGACAAATTGTAACTCGGACAGCTACCTCTCCCATTTACGTCAGAGTTATCGAGGTTTCACTGTAACTTAAAAAAAATCCTACGAGATCAAACAATTTGGGCCTTGCTGAGATGGACAAAAAAGTCAGTGGTGGCATATATGCAGGTTCAACAGGTATTAAGCCCCACCAATAAAATTTAACAGCTATGTATATCCTTATCCTTGCTACCGCCCTACATTAAGTGCAACACTTGTTTGATCTAACATGTCCAGAAAGAGAGAGAGGTACCGGGGGCAGCCTGCTGCTGCTGGTTGGGCGCGCAAATGCGGGTGCAGAGAGTGCGGTCGAGCTGCAGGATGAGTGCGAGCGTAGCCAGGCAGCGCAGGAACTCTGAGTGCAGTAGCTGGTCCCCGCCAACCACAGCCGGCTTCTCGTGCTGGAGTTGTGCCTGCAGAAGAGACGGCAGGCGTCCCAGTAGGAACCTCAGCAGTGGCGCGCGGTGCAGGCCCTGCATGCCCTGGTGTAGCAACGATGTGCGCACTCGTGCCAGCACCCGGTCCTTTTGCAGGTTGTGCATTGTGTAGTGTGCCATCAGCACGTTCTGCAGCACACACAGACACCCACCCCAGCTCAACTAAATATTATGGCGTTCTGCACTCGCTGCAGCTGTTTATGGCTAAATAAAATATCACTGCTGCACTACTACAAAAATACAGTCTACCTGTCTACTAATATTCAGAAAAAAAATTTAAAGAGTGGTACAAAAATGAAGTGTCAGGCATAGCTACGTGTATGAAACACAATTTTCTGCTTAATAAGTTAGTTATTTTGCACCTTACCAACAAAACAAAAATGGATGTTTGTCTGCTTGCTTGTTCGTCTTCTATGTGCTTGTATGCAATTCATACTACGTACGTAGTGCAATAAAATTTGGTGAAACGAAGAGTTGAGGGTCAGAATGGAGTAACCAAAAAATTTAAAGGAAAAAAAAATAGACAAATTAGCATGCACTCACAAAGCTTTCTGCAAAAGAAAATATATATTTTGGAAAGGGAGTGAAAGCGTTAAGGGTGGGATGCCAGTAGGAGAAACTAAAAAACTTAGTGAGATGTTTCTAAAATGGTCATTAATGACCCTCAAAATAATTTTGCACCATTTAGTACTTTTCAAAACTTTCCTATTTCATAAATATTACTGCATTAAATTGAACACCCAGTGAACAAATTCAGGGTTACTAATGTAGTCTATACCGTACATACATGTGTAATTTAACCCTCTTAAAAAGTAATCACCTTAGAATGCATGATTTGTTTCAGTCTCATTGTAGCAACACAATAAAGGTATAAGTCACTGTTAGACACAAACACTGAATGAATGACCAACGTGAAGGATGTAGGCATCGACTGAGAGATGTTTGACTTTTCATAATATTAATGCATTTGGTGCACCATGTTGTTGAGGAAAATAAAATTTAGAACTAGATACAATAATGCTATAAAAAAAAAAAAAAAACAGAAATAATTGTCCCACACGGCTAAACAGCTCTAAAAAAACATTTAAAAAACTTACTAAACTTGTTCTAAACTTACTCCAAGTGGCTGCAGATATTGTTCCTAAAAAGGATTTATATGTACAGTCATATTTCATGTTGGGAAGGGAACAATATCTGCAGCCACTTGGAGTAAGTTTAGAACAAGTTTAGTAAGTTTTTTAAATGTTTTTTTAGAGCTGTTTAGCCGTGTGAGACAATTATTTCTGTTCCCCCCCCCCCACCTTTGGCACATTTTTCTTTATAAGTTTGGGAAAGGTTTTATGTATTACAGTGGAGGGTAAGAATTCCTCATACAACTAAAAAATAAATAAATATTGTATGGAGATAGTACCGGAGGCCCAGAGTACTGTAGACTTACTACTGGACAACTGTAGCCATCTGCTTGCCCTAGAGAATAACATGAGATAAGGCCACACAGTGAAGAGGCACCAGAATGAAATGGGTGAGGAAAACGGAAGATCCCAGAGAAAACAAGTTGACCAACATCATCTGGCACAAGTCCCACATGTAAAAATCCAGGATCTGAACCTGGCGGGAATCGAACCCAGATTGCCTCGGTGGGAGGCGAGTGGTCTGAACATTCTGACACCATGGACCCCCTGGACTTAAAAAAAAAATTAATCACGACAAAAGTAGATGAAATTAAGAACCACGGCCTAAGCCGAGAGCTGTGTTGACACTTGCACCATGCAGAGAGGCGAGGGTCAGCGTTAACGAGACATCGCTAGTCACCTTGGAATGCCTGAAGCAGACGGCGAGGCCAATGTTGCTGAGCCAGTTGAGAGAGTGCACTCCCCCGCCACCAGTGAGCGTCTGTACCAAGACTCCGTCCTGCAGCGACCAGATGTTCACTATGCCGTTACAGCTCTTGAAGCAACCTAAAGCAAACACACTACATAACTAACCTAAGTAACCATACTGACTTGCTGACTAAAACAAAAATAGAGAACAATATTGGACACATCCTACACTTTTAGCATTGTAAAAGATTGCGACATGCATACAAGTGATGCAGAGATAGCTGAGGGTTGAAACATGCTGCGATGTTACCATTCATTAAGATTGTAACGATTTAATCCTTGGATAGCTACATACTGCTTCTTCCTTGTTTGAAGTATTTTACATGGAAAACCAAAATATGAGTTTCTGTTATTGAACCTCGTCCTCAGGCGTGGGAAACTCAAATATACCAAGTTGGGAACTGTTAGCTTCGGCACCCGCTGGTATGGGGGCAACACCAGATCAAACTTTCCAGATAATTTTCAAATAATATTAATATTGTCGGTTGCCATTTTTCGTTGAGCAGTTTAAAGGTTATAGGCTGTTACAATTTTGAGGTTATAACGTAAGAGGTTGTTTAAGAGTTTCCACAAAGATATTTTTGAAAATTTTGATAATGTGTCTTTTAAATAGTAAGTTTAGGTTTGTGTCTTAGTAATGCCTTTTAGCTAGATAAATGAATCGTGATCACATACTGTAGTTTTCTGCGTACAAGCTTGTATATTAAAGAGTGTAAAAACAACATAGTGGTTGTTATTTCAGACAGACTTTTGATCAATGCTTGACTAAAAATAATTAATTTCAATGACTTTTACTCTGCCATACAGTATTATAAATGTAGTGGTTTCACTTCATTATCGTGTTAAGATTTGTATACAAAACGATCGTTCCCAGCACAACATAAAAACATTGCAAACTAGGTTATCAATTAATTTTACTTCTGCTACAAAAAAAAATTATGTTCTGTGTTATCCATACAATACTACTGTATGTCAAAAAGCATAGTTCGTATACACCTAATATAATTAAATTTTTTTATTTATTTAATTACTGCTATACAAGCATATGGACAATTATTCAACTAAATATTACATAGTACATAAATATTTTCAGGATGTATATAACTACATTTCATACGTTTTTAAGTTGTAACCCCATTATCAGACGTTTTAAGGTTGTAATTACATTATCAGACGTTTTCAGGTTCAAATCATTGCCTGATAAACAAAGTCGATAGAAATGAAATTCAAGTTATCGAACTCAAAATTAATTGTGTTAAGTACTCGACACACACTAATCGAATTGGCAACCATTAAATTTATATGCAGCCATAAGTGATTCAAAATACCCTAGTTTATGAAGTTAGTTGGCACCCGCTTGGTAGGGGGCGCTGGAAACAGTGCCCAACAGTCTAGCATGAGAGCTTCCGTTCTATAATCCTCTTTGTTCTATGCTCCTCCTATTAGGTATAGGTTACATAATCTGCCAAACTAAAATTTACTGTGGCAACGGTGATGAGAATTAGCGTTACAGATTATAAAAGTTTCGTCAAGCAGATTTTATACTAAGTTACTTTAGTAAATCACATCATAGTACTTTACCTTCCATAACCAAACAGGCAACTGTATAAGTTTTAAGATAAAATACCAGAAAATGAACAGATTTCACTGTAAACAATCTATCGAGCATACACTTATATTATAGAAAAAGAGAATGTGACAGCAGAGATCCTAGCAGCAATGTGTGCTGACTGGATTATTCTTCCTCACCAAAATATTACCTCTGTGGCTGGTGCTATTCTCCAGTGTATTTGCTAAAACTTCATTTGTAATTATTTGATCAAGTAGTATCATCAACACTGACTACAGACAAAAGATAATTCGTTTTTTAAACTTAAAAAGAATAAGCACTCATGTATTTTTGTCTCATGTAAATTAAAGGTAAATAATTTTAATCTCCCATGGGGTAATAATTAATTTTTTAGACGTTAACTTGCAAAAAGCCAATAAACTTTTTTTTTGTTAAAAAAATGTAATGCATAAATTAAACTCTATAATGATGTAAGTAAACAGTATACAACCATTCGAGATAAACTGAGCATGAATGATTTAACCACTGAAACAAATCAGTAACTGTGACTGCGTATAATGAAACATTAACAACAATCACATTACTCCTTGTATGGTTGACAGCTATCCAAATGTAGTTTCCTGTATATTCTTATTTAAACAAAACAATACCAAAACAAAATCAATTTACATCAAAATACAGTATTTGAAATGTATATGATTAATACATTTTTTTTTAAATCAAACTATGTAAGGTCCTACTGACAATACAATTTAACTTACATGCACAAACATCACGCAACGTGTCCAGAGAGATTAGACACTTACTATCGTTAGTCGTAACCATATGCAATCTATCTGCAATACATGTCACAGAGGTCATAGTTTGATCAAAAGATAAAGTTGGCATGTTTCGCTTTTACTACTAAAATAAGTTTACTTAATATGTGTTCATACAACGTATTATGAAACATCCCTGGCTTCATGAATTTACTTAAAGTAGTATTTTATTGAAGTGTTATGGCCAAAAGTTTGCCGTACATAACATTTCAGATTACGGGCGTTATTTCTTGTGTTCACTAACAAAGCTTCCTGCATGCTTAATTTTTTCTATTCCTTTCAAAAAGTATTTTAACACAATTATAATGTATTTGGTATGGTACCATTCCCAACATGACGAAAGTCATCTTCTTCAGCCATCAGGATACTGTGCTCCAGACAGCGACTAGAACAAGAGGAGCCTCCAAGATAAGGAGAAGAAGAGAGGAGTGAAGGAGTGACAGACCTGAGGCGAGCATGAGACCCCCGTTGTCGACGGCGACGCAGGTGACAGGGTAATGGCAGTGGCCCCGCAGCTGGAACACCTGACGTGCTGGCTCGCGAAACTCTCCCACACAGCTGGGCAGTGTCCACACGCTTATACTGCCGTTGCCCAGGCCGAAGCAGAGCAGCCATGGACTGCTACCCTTCCCTGCCACAACCAGAACCCAACAATGTTTCCACTACAGTTATAGATCCACCCTGCATACAACACCACGTGCAACAGCGTTTGTAATATTATGACCTGCCATGCAAAATGCAGCTAAAGAACAACGTGAAGGTATTACCATTATTGTTTGGTGACTAGAAATGTATCATCAGATATGATTTGAAATGGTGACTGTGCAAGAGTGTGCACATTGTGCAGCTTCTTGGGACAAAATCAATTACTCAAATACAACAAAATTACAAAAATAGTTTAATAAGAAACCTCAGAGTGATTATGAACTGACAGATCGGAAAATGTGTTTACTAAACACTTATAGCGTTTACGGTTACAAAATAAGTGCCTAACTGGGTGTTAGTGACGAAAGTATGAAAAGAAACACAGAAATGTTTATACAGAAGAGAAATAAAGCACGCACCTATGACGGGGGACCAGGCCATAGACATAGGCTCATCTGGCAGCACGAGCGTGTGAATGCAGGTCCAGCCGTCTGCACTCTTGCGCCAGGTGCAACACAGTCGGTCCGAGCCACACGTCGCCACAAGCTCCCCTCTCGGATCCCACTGCACGCACGTCAGCACACCCTGCACACAAACACCACCTCAAACCCATTGTTTTAGCAACTTTTTCTGTTTTACAGTTGGTATATTATTACTGTGTGTGTATGATTGTGTAAATAGTAATAAACAATTGGGGCATGTTACGTAGTTGGACAAATTATTTTGCTGCAGTTGGCAACCCTGCATTCAGATAGGGAACTTCAGTTGGGCAACATTTGTTGCTAATCGGGATTGCTGAAATTCAGACCATCACACCACCAAGTGTATGGCACCATGGCAATCCAGTCTTAGCTTCCAGAGGAGTTTCTCCCGAGCACTTAACTGAGAATGCACTGTGGCTTCATGGTCCAGAGTGGCTGGCAGAGTCAGAGAAAATGTCGGTACAACATTCAATACCACCGAGTATGAAGGAGCTGCCCGAGTGCAAGATAGTACTAAATCAAGTCCTTGCTGTTCAAGAAAATCAAGGTGACTTTATTAACTTATTGGATACATTTTCATCACTATCAAAATTAAAGCCTATGAAAGCATGGATGCCTTTAGTGCACGACCCCATCGTGATTTGAAGTTGTTAACCTCTGAAGAGACGAGAGTTGCATTGATCTTTTGGATAAAAGTTGCACAACCCCATTATTTGTCTGAATAGATCAAATTGTCGAAGTGTGGTGATTGTCCGAACTGTCTACGGAATTTTCAGCCATTCCTGGACCCTTGTAAAGTTGTCACAGTAGATGGTAGACTACAACACTCTTGCTTGCCAACCAAATCAAACAAAGCACCCAGTGTTGCTTCAAGCAAAACCTCACCTCTCAATGCTCATAATTAACTATTACCATACCACTTACCTTCGTACCCATTATCTTATCCAAAGACAGTTCTGGATAATAAGTGCTAGGCGCTTGATTCAATATTGTGTTTATTGCTGCATGAAGTGCTTCAAGTTGACAGCCAAACCGACAACACCCCTCATGGGAAACTTACCTACTGTGAGGTTTTCACAAGTTCGACCGTTTCTGAAGGTTCGTGTTCATTTTGCAGGGCCATTTCTTACAAAGTTCACTAAAGCTCGCAAGGTACCTGATACAAAAAGTTCTCTCTTTGTGTGCATGTCTAGCAAGGCAAATCATATAGAAGTTGTGTCATCTCTCTGTACAGATGCATTCGTTACTGCATTGAAAATATTTGTGTCGATAAGAGGAACACCATCAGATACCTATATTCTCAGATAATGGCACAAATTTGGTTGCTGCTGCTAGACACTTGAAATAAGTTTATTGAGCCCTGTTTTCTAAACCGGCTTGGCAAATGTTGCGTAATCAATTGACTGATCTCAACATTGTGTAGCACTTCAATCCACTGAAAGGACAACAGTTCGGAGGATTATGGGAGGCAAAAGTCAAGTCTGTAAGATGCAGTTGAGAAAAGTTATTGATGAGCTAATACTTCCCTTCAAGGAGTTGGCTACACTTTTCAGTGAGATTTCAGCAATTTTGAATTCAAGATCGTAAAGAGTTCCCTTTCTACTGACCCTTCAGAATTTTACGTGCTCACTCCAGGACACTTTTTGATTGGTGCTCCTCTCACTGGTCTACCCGAAGAAGATCTTTCGCATCTGGTGGAGAACCGTCTTGATCGATGGCAATTAATCAGCAAACTGAAGCAGCATGTGTGGAAGTGCTGGAGCTCTGAATATCTCCACACACTCCAACAAAGAACCAAATGGAATGTTGTCACTCCCAAAGGACACAATTGTTCTAGTGGAGGAATCAAACATGCCTCCCTTGAAATGGAGAATTGCCAGAGTTGTGAAAACCTGGTGAAGATGGTGTGGTCAGAGTTGTGACTTTAAAATATCCACATGGCGAATTACAGTAGTTAGACCAGTTTCTAAGATATGTACATTGCCAATAAACTAAGTGTGTGGAACATTATGTATTCATATGTGAACATTTTATAGTTGCCTGACTATTGTCTGTTGCCTTTATTATTATTATTTTTTTTTTTTTTTCAGCAGGCAGCAAATGTTCAAACTCTCTTTAACAGGAGTTAGGCCACTGTTACATATAAATTGTCTAAGTTGTTTTAGGTTGTTTTTGCTATGAATCATGGGACTAAAAGCATTTGGCAGTGAGAGTCAAGATGTCGTACGGTTGAGAATTGTGAATTTATGTGTTAAGCAAATAAACAAGAAAATTCTGAGTTCTATTCAAAATTCAGTAAGTTATTTTGTGAGTAAGAACATCCAGGGTTTGTAAAATCAGGGGTCTAGTGATGTAACTTGCGATCTTTATAAATATATGTCAAGGCACACCTATCCTAAAGATATTAATGCAACATGAGATAGAATAACAAGGATAATTTGTTAGGTACAGCAAATTTATACATCTTGCAAGGTACTTCAATCAAATAAAGAAATATTGCAAAACGACCAGTAGAAATAACCAACCAAAACAAGAGGTTACGTATGCTTAAAAATCCAAACACAAATCAATAGCAATAAACGGTATTATTATAAACAAACCACGTGGACCTACATACATTTCAGTAATACCCTAACCTAATTAATAACAAACAAGCGCAAACCATATCATGAATAGAACCAGTGGTCTGATGAGGAAATGGGGTAAGTGAAAAGTCCAGGAAAAACACCTAGCAGGAAATTACTGTCGCAACGGGAATAAACTACAGGATATACAAAAGACAGAAGCATACATACTTACGTATTGGTATTTGATAGATACACATGAATACAGAGGACGACTAATAATCACGGAAGCACGCATCGCGACGTTTTACTTCTTAGGGCAGCTTCCTCGGGCAAAAAGACATGGCTGACTACAGTGTGGCTGCCGATGCACCGATGCTGATGCATCTAGCGGCCATTGGTTGAACTGATACGAGGAAGGAGATTCAAAAGCGTCATGTAGAAGAGGATGTGGGAGGTTTAATGAGGAGATGCGAGTGAAATGGTTTTGGAAGATGACTGTCTGGGGATGTTATCTTATACTGAGACCTGGTGGTTGCCTGGAATTGGTACTGTACTGATGAGCTAGTTCCCATCGTCTGAGTTCAGAGCTATAGCTTGTAGGTGGCAGGGCCCTCACCTCTCTAATGCAGTAACATGAGTCAAAGTCCTTGTTATGAAGGTCTGCATGGGCAGCAACTGTGGGTTGGTGTCTTTACCTGCTATGGCTTGTCTGGTGTCTGCTCTGTGGTCTTTCATTCTCTACCTGAGAGCGTCAGTGGTAAGGCCAATATATTCAGCGTCACAGCGTTCACACTGTAGCTGGTAGATCTAGTTCTTGGTAGCACTGAGCTGTGGCTGTACGAGGTTTCATTACCCTTTAACTCGAGACACTTGTGTCCTCCTGTTCCAGTCATTTGAAAGTAAAATAAATAAAAAAATTAAATTCTCTCCAGAGTGGAAAACACGATTACTGAGCAAGATGACCTCTGTATTAATAATTTTATACAACATAAGTGAACAAGTAATGAAACAACAATCGATATCCCTTTTAAACAATGATATATTGAGTAAATGAAACACACACCAATACAGAACTTATTACAGTCATTGCCCTCTTTGTCCAAAAGTCCAATCATGATCGTTTAATTAGCAAAGTCATAATTATTACAATAACACAATAGAGCTATTAAATGAATCCTACAAAAATTTGTCCTCCATTTCAGGAGCTTGCACTTGTAACACAATTTTGAATGACCACCACTTTATCGGTTTCACATTAGAACCTTAAAGATTCGCAGGCACACTTTTTGACTCAAACACACATAAGATGGCTGAATCGCCCGACGGCCCAGTTAAACTTCCTGCCAATTTAATGAGTCTAAATGACTGACACAGTTTCCTAAGATCTCCCCTATTGTCACATGGACAAATTCCTTTATAAACAGCCTCTCCATGGACGAAATCACACAACTCAATGACTAGATTTCTGAGCTCCAAATAAACCTGTCTTGGTCTCTTCTCTACAGTGAGTGAACTCACTGCTGCAGTCGCCTTGTGTAAGCTACAATTGAACAATTGATTAGTGGCAAAAACTTGCAACACATTCAGCATCATACGAGGTCCTCACGCCCGGTACCTTTCGTAACACAAGGCACACTCATCACCGTCAAGTTTCCGACACCAAGTGTCAACCGCTCGACCCTCATCACTTACTAGCTGTTACCATCACCACAGCCCCCTCTCCTACTTCACCTGCCCTGAACCAACATCATTCGAAGGCGGGCAGAGAAATCCAGCGGTCGTCTAGACAACCAGTCCGCCATTCAAAACGACGCCGAGTCCAAGAATGTAGAGTGAATAAACCCCATGCCCTAGCTCCACAAACACCAAGGTAGAGCACCAGCTCAGCACAACTGTAACTGCCTTGGATGAGGTAAGTGTGATTAGATAGCCTACTGTTGAATGATGCAGAGGGCTGGTGAATGGCACAGGAGCCACAACGTGATTAGTTGTAGTGTCTGTAGCTGTAGAAGGTGGGAGTTTGGGGCGTACTAGTTTGTTGTAGAGGTTGAAAACCAACCTAGGTGGTTTCGAAAGAGTATTGGGTTTGTGATGAAGAGGATAAGATTTTGTAGCCTGAGTTGAGAAAGGGTCGGAGTTTGCCTAGGCCTTCATGATATGGTACCAGTAAGGGGCTATCAGCATTTTGGGTTTGGTAGTGTTGCTGGTATTGTAGGTGGCTTGTTGGATTTGTTTCTGGACCGTTAGGTTCAGGGCAGCCTCTGTCCGAGAAAACTTTGGCTATCTGTTGGCACCGTTTGTTAAGGTCACTGCGAGTAGAACACATACAATAGGCTCTGTTGTCAAGGCTGTAAGGTAGTGATTTTTTGGCATGGTATTGGTGACAGCTGTTGAAATGAAGGAAGGTACTGAGTTGTGTGTGTACTGAGGTGTGAATGATGCCATTATGTAGTACCAGCTCGACATCCAGGAAAACTGAATGTGTTTTGGAGAATGACAAGGTGGTGAAGTTAAATTAACTGTTGGTATTCAAGCTTTTTAGGAAGAGGATTAGATGATTTTCTGTTGAGGTCCATATCATGAAGATGTCATCAATGTATCTCACCCAGCAATACGGTGGATTGAGCTGGTTACTGAGGAAGTTGTCCTCTAGCCCGCCCATGAACAAACAGGTTGGCATAAGAGGTGGCCATGCAGGTGCCCATGGCCGCGCCCTTTATCTAGAGGTAGTGTTTGTCTTTGAAACGAAAGCTGTTGCTGAGTGTTAGCCTGGCTAGTTCCACCAGAAAAGCAGTGGATGGTTTGCTGTTTGAAGGTCTTTGGTTGACGTAATAGTCTATGGCAGATAGTTCAGATGTGGGGGGAATGTTGGTATAGAGAGCTGGACGTCTATGGTGACTATAGTAAACTAAACCCTTCAGGGGCAACACGAAAAACAGCAAATACTCATACTTAAACCTTCCAGACTCTGAAAACTCTGAATGAAGTCAAACATTCAAAATTAAGACAATGAAAAACAACCCACGTGCGAGAGCACTTATCAATGCTAGGAAAGTACTGCCCCCGCCGGCCGACCAGACACGAAAGACTAGCTCGCCTCGAGCCCGCAGGCTGCTGAGCCTTGAAAGGAGGAGGAGGTGAGGAAAGAGAAAGTAGGGGGAGGGTACAATGAAGAGGGGGCCAGAAGAAGAGGGGAAACACAAACAACACACTTGCCAGGAGTCAAAAGGGACGGGAAGGGAAGGGACAGAAAAGGATAGGTGTGCTACACACAAATTAAGAGCTCTCAGGAGATAAATGCAAGAATGTAAGTTCCCGTTTTTAGGCTTGTTATGTATACTAGTGCAGGGCGACCTGCACACTCAACACAGTACAAAAACTGTTTGAGCTATTGTCGAAACACTATTTTACATGTTTGTTCAGACAAAATGTACATACTATATCACATACCATTACAGACCTAGCACTTGATGAATAGTGAGATGCTGATAAAGAGGAGTGAAAGGCAAGGGAAGATGATAAGTGTTCATCTCTGATAATACTCACCTGGTGGGCAAGAATCCCGTGTGACTGGAAGTTGGAATGTCTCCTTCCTATTTTCACTGAACCATCCGAGAACCCAACAGCAAATTCAGTGTCTTCATCAAACCACGTAATGTTGACAACAGGTGCTGGAAAAAAAGTTCTTGCTTGAAGTACACTTCCTAACAGAACACTCTCCGAAAGCTTGTCCTGGTAATCAATGTAATGTAACTTACCAAGGAATATAAATTAGAATACAGAAACCAAATTTTCGTGTTTTAATGTACAGTATGAACAGTTTGAACACTCATATTGTTATCCACATAAAATTGTGAGCACTAATACACTACTTCCTCATCCCCCAATTTGTATCTTTCTATCTCTTTTTAATATACTGTATTTACTCCACAGTAATTTAACTATTTTTGACAAAAATTGGGGTAAAGAAATTGTTCGCAGAATTCAGGGAAAAAAATTTCCCTACAAATTTTTATACCTTTATTAAGGCTATATATTATATATACATATAAAAAACTGCGGGATCGCCTGCAAACAACCCCAGGTTAGACCATGTTTACTTTGCAGTCATCGGCACAGGTAATTGTATGAGAGACAGAGCATAAAAAAAATATAATTACTTGCCACACAGGATGAAGTGCGGTTACATGTGACGGATGAAAACAGCCATTAACGGCAACATTTAAGCCATGCTATATCCTTACATGCGGCGTGTGACAGCAGGTAGGGAGCCAGCGAGCTGGCAACAGCGCAGTCACTCCCCAGTTCCATATCTGCTGTTCACTGTATCTATCCGTACTTCCAACTTCATACCCCATTTTCCTACCGTCCATCGAGATGTGGTGAATGAGGAAGCAGAAGGAAATATTTTGAATGTGAGAAAGGCCGATGGAGGGATTCCAACATACGTACTCTAAACAAAGAGGGGTTCTGTCCTCCTGACGAGTAAAGCAGTGAACCCATTAATTAAATTTGATGTTTCGTTTACGCTGTGCTGCACGTCTTATCTCAACAGAAAACAAGAATGATCCATGTCAGCAAATATATTGTTATTTAAAGAATTTGAAATATTTACGTTAACATTAAAATGTTGCAAATACTAATAAACTTACCCAAAAATTTACTCTGCAACAGCACTCAAAATATTAATTTAGTCTGCATTTTAGTTACACTTTCTAATAAACGTCACAAAAACCTACAAATATTTACCCGATATCATGGACATACGCCATTGCTTGCAAATGTTGCCGTCTTGCAGAAAACATCCACAATAAAACGAAAAACAACAACAAAAACCAATAAAGAAAAGTCGAGCGTTAGCTGATGTCAACAAACAAATAACATACATACAGTCCTAGAGAGGGACATAGTC
Source organism: Medauroidea extradentata (assembly GCA_003012365.1). Lineage (NCBI taxonomy): Eukaryota > Metazoa > Arthropoda > Insecta > Phasmatodea > Phasmatidae > Medauroidea > Medauroidea extradentata. The sequence goes on from PNEQ01030629.1 coordinate 13,732, forward strand.
GTAGCCACAAAGTGGAACAGATAAAAAACAAACAACAAAAAAATTCAAAAAATTAATTCCTAGCTGGAATATAGTTGTGTGATGAAAGACGACACAACAAAAACGAACGAGAATACAGAAAAGAGACTTATGAAAACAGGTAATAGACAGACATACACAACGAGGACAACACAAAAGTCGAGAAACGAAATGAGTGTGAAACAACGACGAAACACGAAAAAAAAAAAAAAAAAAAAAGACGAAAAACGGACGAAAAAGTAGAAGGCTTCTTGGACGACAACAGATGCGACGTTTCGGGAACTGGGATCTGTTCCCGTCTTCAGGCACACGTGCAGACTGAGGAACACCAGCAGACTGACTGACACAAATCAGTCTGCTGGTGTTCCTCAGTCTGCACGTGTGCCTGAAGACGGGAACAGATCCCAGTTC
>PNEQ01030630.1:0-14158 GCA_003012365.1 Medauroidea extradentata
CATTGTTGTTATTGCAATGTGTGCTGAGTGCAGTCGTCTGTCAACAATCTTGTATGTCATTGTTGTTATTGCAATGTGTGCTGAGTGCAGTCGTCTGTCAACAATCTTGTATGTCATTGTTGTTATTGCAATGTGTGCTGAATGCAGTCGTTTGTCTACAATCCCGTATGTCATTGTTGTTATTTCAATGTGTGCTTAGTGCAGTCGTCTGTCAACAATCTTGTATGTCATTGTTGTTATTGTAATTTGTGCTGAGTGCAGTCGTCTTGTCAACAATCTTGTATGCCATTGTTGTTGCAATGTGTGCTGAGTGCAGTCTTCTGTCAACAATCTTGTATGTCATTGTTGTTATTGCAATGTGTGCTGAGTGTAGTCGTCTGTCTACAATAATGTATGTCGTTGTTGTTATTTCAATGTGTGCTGAGTGCAGTCGTCTTGTCAACAATCTTGTATGCCATTGTTGTTATTGTAATGTGTGCTGAGTGCAGTCTTCTGTCAACATTCTTGTATGTCATTGTTTTTATTGCAATGTGTGCTGAGTGTAGTCTTCTGGCAACAATATTGTATTTCATTGTTTTTATTGCAATGTGTGCTGAGTGCAGTCGTCTGTCAACAATCGTGTATGTCATTGTTGTTATTGCAATGTGTGCTGAGTCCAGTCGTCTGTCAGTGAGATGTGTGTCGTTCAGCAGCTTTGTGAAGACTGCCAGGATAAGCGGAATATAGAGTATGGAAAAATGGGATTTTCAAAGTAAGTCTAGGACTAATTGAACGTTAGGAGAATAATTAGGTTAATTTTAAGTAAGATAATGGTAAGAGATGGCCCCCAAACAAGGCAGCGGCGAATACTGGCTTCTAGTGCAGAATATCTTGTGAAGAACTTACACATTTATAACATCACTAATATTATTATGTTATGTAATCAACCATTACTGCATATTTAACTGGAATACTCAGTCACTAACTAACCTGTTGCGCGCAATATTATTAACTAGCATTTGAAAAATCATGCAAAAATATATAACAAATATAAGAGAGATATGCCGACTCGGATAATGCCGTTCTACTTACTAGTACACAGTTAGTGTGGTTAACAGTCTACCTTTATGCTTTACAACTCTTCCACAGCGGGGTCTTTACACAACTGTACACAAGTACAGGATAGCATAGGACGTGATCATGGTCTTGGTTAGCGAACCGGCCCAGTACTCGCCAGGCGCAGTTCTGGGAAACCAAAGATATTATATCTGTAGCCAGGAAGTGTTGTGAATGCCAGCTTACTATGCGACACAATATTGCAAGTTGCCAGACCAATCATATACTATGAGATCATTGAATGTTTCATTCAACTTGACTCGATAGTAAGAATGTATGTGTTTATGAGAATACACCATCTCATATACAACAGTGTAGGTTCATAAACCTATACACTTGTATCAAACATATTGTACAGTTAGTGGTCGTGATGGATGCTTGTACTATTACAATTATAGTGTTATTTATCTCCAACTTCTTAAAACTTGTATATGTACACAAATATTGTGCCCTTTCTGCCATTTTATTAATTTTTAATACATATTATTAGTAATAGCAAAGTCTTACGGACGTTGATAAATTCAGTTGTAATTTCTGGCAAAAATGTGTATTCGCACTGTATCCATCTATTGGCAAACGGAAGCAATGCACAAACAAATAAAAAGTTCAATGTCATTAACTGTGATACTAGTATCACGTCATCTTCACGGCGTGCGCCGTTGTTTCTAATATGCCGCAACACGCCGAGCAGTACTGCTGTGCGGGTCTGCATACCACAACTCTTCCAGGCGCAGTCGTGAGGTTGCTAGATGCCTAGACAGCTGTTGTGCAAGTTTGGACGCGCCCGCCAGCTGTTGGAAACATTGTAATAATATAGCACTCATTTGATGTTTATATGGTGGTGTGTAGCTACAAGTAATGAGAAATAACATGGAAAACCCTATGTAATAAGTTCTGCGATATTTGCTATGGCAATGAACAGTTTACAGAGAGTAGAAAAAACGAGTCCATAACTAAGAAAATACTTCTCAATTATCTTATTTTTGGATAACATTTTCGAACAGCGTGTCTTATGAATGAAATAACTGAAGAATAATGGCACACTTTAATATTTATTAACTCATATGAAACGTTTATATTCATATTTCACAAAAAATGTTACGAGCAAGTAATTTGTTTCTAAGATTTGGTCTCTCAGTGTTTTCTATGAAACTTTACGTAGAATATTGTCAGTATGAGTAATCTTTCTAATAGAGGCATTGTTTGTGGAACATTGATCGTCAGTGTAATGCAGAGTAGGTTACATGTTAGATTCTATGCTACAGTAGAGTATCTTCAGCTGCTCCGAGGATAGTACGCCGCCTCAACATTGTAAACAAACATATTGCTTACATAATGCATTTGAAGTAAACTGTTTGTAGTTTGAAAGTATTGTCCTAGTGCAAAATTAACAACTTTAAGAGCATAACCTATTTTGACTAAAATTTATAAATGTATTCAATAACTTTAAAAAACAGAGTAAATACGAAGAACCAGCAAATATTTATACCTAAATTTCAATAAATTACAGTTTAAAAACAATAATTAAATGGTAACTCACATAAACTTAGTATCTCATTAGGACGTGATGAAATATTTTTATATAGTTAAAAAATCATATTCACTCAACAAAAAATATTTGGTTGAGTATATAAAGTATAAATCTATTTGTTTAGAAAAGGATAAAAAATTTAAAAATAAATATAAAATTTAATTATGCATTATATTCAATGTATTTCAAATTCTTCTAAATTTAGCTACAGTTTTAGCTTTCCCTAACAAGCATTTATTAGCATATTGTTTATATGTATTATGTATATGTGTGTGTTTATATATGTAAATAAAAACAAATTGAACAGCCAATCAAAAATTACTATTTTCTACCAAAAAGTTACAAAATTGCAAGAAAGGCAGTAACAATCATTGGTTTAAACATTTATCAATATACCTTTCAAACACTATATTTATCCTAAGAAAAAATTTTATTATGATAGACGTTAAAAGATAGGCTATATAATTAAAAAGAAAAATTTACGGAACATTAATATCATTGTTATGACAATAAATAATTGAATAAAATGAAAATAAAAATTGCAAGTCGTGAAGTAAAAGTATTTTAACACATTTTCACTAACTTTCTTCTTGTCTTATCATTAACAGAGCTAGACACTTGAAACTTTAATATAACAAACCAACGAACTAAATTCAGATCTAAACGCATAAATTTAAATTATACGTTTCTCGAAACCAATTTGCAAAAATCAAAAACAGCAATCCTAGACTATAGATTACGCCAAAAATTTGAGCAAACATTTTTTTCAATTAACGTATTTCTGAGGAAGAATCTGTGACGCTGAGATGTCGTATATTTAACGGTGGCGCAAGAGATCACGATTGACAACTGCATCATTCTGGGTGAATGTTTGCTAATAAAGTTGGCTAATATTGTTATCTAAGATTGTTGTTTTTTTAGTTATCCATATTGATTTTCAAAAACGAGTATATTTCAATTCGTGTTTTCAACATTTATTTATCTACCACACACTCATAACTGAGTCAAGAACTGTATTGCATAGCAACTTTCTAGTCTGTTTGTTCGGAGAGGGTTTAGTGCGCCTTACACCTCGCTCTTTAATTTTTTAGTTTTGCAGTGATTTAGAAGATATGTTTTTTTCTACGCTATGTAATACATATATTAAAAATTCATCTTACAGTTTAAACACTTATACATCATAGTTGTAGCTGAATTTTCCTGTTACAGTACACAAAACAGATTTTTAAATTTTTGCTCCTGAAATATCACATATTTTGTTGTCAAAATAAGTCAAAGTGAAGCAAAATAATGTTTTGCTAGCAAACGGTACTTTATTTTGAAAAAAAAAAAAAAAAAAAAAAAAAAAAAGCTCAGCCAAAATTGTGTATAGTATGACTGTACATGGTCTCACATTATTTCAAAACAATTTTGATTAAAAATATTCGAGTTATTTGCAATTGTTTGAAATAAATGAAAGACCATGGCCTTAAGAGCGAGGCGTTAAGATCCACTGAGGAAGTGAGATGAAGTTGCAACACAAGGTTGATGAGCGAGCCGGGATTGTAACCCAGGACCTCTCGCACCGTAGACAAGCACCTGACCAACTACACTAGGAGACCTCCTAGACATTTGATCAGAACTGGATAACAATGCGATATAAGAGGGAATATGTTGTCACGTCACAATTACGGAGATTACGCGAGTTTTTAAATACGTTTTCAAAACATATCATTGCAAAATTGCACAAGCACGGAACTAGACCGCAGAGAATAATATTAAAGTGGAAGGAATGTTTACTATACAGTTTTTAAAACTAACTAAAAAGCATAAAAGTATTTCTTTTATGTAAATACTTGTACAATTTGAAAGGAAACAACTTGGGGCGCATGCAGTAGACAGTTAATGCACGAATAGTTCACTTGAGTTACTAACAATTGTATTACAATGCTACAGATATGAGCTGATGTGTGAGTTCTCTCAGCGACATATAGTGACAACACTCCTTGCTAGTATCCATTGCTTGCGTCCCACGTGTTACTTTTAAATCTTACATTTTCATAAGAGAAATTATTTTATACTTTTAAGTTAGTTTTTTAAACGATTGTTATAAAATGATTTATGAAATATTATTTTAATTAAAATAGTTCATTTTGTAAATTACGTGTCACCAAGAAGCCCAGACCTCACCACGTGTGATAATTTGATACAGGGTTCATAAACAGTATCGTTACAACTCCACTCACGAACTGACAGATGTGAAACAAACTCTCAAGTAACAGAATCTCCATTGTCGTACACAAGCCTACTATCATCATTGTAATGACGCAGACTGATTGTTTGATCAAGTAATGTTTCGTACTTCTAGACAGCTCCTTTCAACAACTCTTGCCTATTTTACACATTTAAGTTGAGTTATTAAAAGGTGTAACGTAGCACTGTAGCCTCTATCTAGAAGTTTTGTTTATTTTACTAAATACATATAATTGGTAATTGCGATTATAAAAGTAAGTAGAATGTACTGATGATGCTTCGAAGAAATACGTCGAAATATTAGTAAATAAATCACAAAATTATAGATACATAATATTTCAGTTATGAAAATTAATAAATATTAATTTTAAAAATTTAGTAGCGTCAATGTACTGAACATCACATTTTTGAAAATAATTCAAATCTGTTTATTTCATCAAAAAATTATTACTAGGTTAAGTAAATAGCATACAAAATTATATTCTAAAACACTACTAAAAATAAAAATATTAAATACAAATTTTTATAAGATTATATTATCTACATTATGTGTGTTTGTGTGTAATAATTCTCCTCATAAGTACAAACATAGTACCATATTTTTATAATTAAATACCTTCTTTATATATAATGGTTATATTTTTAAATAAAAAACAGTATATATATTGATTATAAAAAATATATATATACATATATATCTATATATAAAAATGAACACTGACTGACTGACATATCAAACTGCAGTTCAAACCACTGAACGTAGAACCGTGAAATGTTTTGCGGGGGTTCCCCTCAGGTCGTAGGCGAGCACTAAGAACGGATTTTCCGAAATTCGACCTCTAAGGGGGTGAAAGGGGGTGAAATGTGTTTCCAAAGAGACGTATATAGAGCTCGAACCCGTCGGCCTATCATCATGGTTTTTACTTTAATAAGACACACATAAAAACGCACATTAGCAAATTTAAGGATTTTTCGAAGTTTAACATTTAAGGGGATGAGAAGACCTTAAATGTGTTCCCGATCAACTATCGATATCTATCGAATCCTTCGAGGTAGAGAGTTGGTTTTCATTTCAAAATATTACTTACGTAAATACCCAATTATCAGTTTTCGTATTTTTTGAAATTCAACCCCCAAGCAGTAAAAAGGGGCAAAATGTGTTTTTTATGAATCGTCTATATCTTTGAAACAAAATTGACTATCGTCGTGAATTTTACTTCAATTGGTTACGTATACAAATATCTATGACAAGCCTCTAAGAAGTTTTGAAATTCTTTAATTGAGGGGATGAAAATACGTGAAATGTGTTTTTGATTATTTCTCCATATCTATCGAACCAATCGAGATATCGAAGTGCTCTGTGCTTTAGATTGATGCTTATATAAATATCTAAATACAGTTAAAACATATTTTCCGAATTCGGCTTCAAAGAGGTAAAAAATGTGTATTCGATTCACAATCGATATACATCGATCCCATTCATTTTTATATAGAGACGTGATTTTTGTTTAAGACTGATACTTACTCAAATACCTGAAAAGTAATTTCACGAATTTTTTTTTAAATTCGCCACCTAAGAAGGTGAAAAGGGGTAGAAAGTGATGAAATGTGTTTTCAATTAATCGTCTATATATCTTGAGCTCAGCGGGCTAATGTCGTGTTTTTCACGTCCACGAGACACCAATAAAGTATTCTAAAACGTGATTCAAGGGTTTTTCGAAACTCACTCTCTTAGGAGGTGAAAATACCTTGAATGTGTTTTAGATGAATCCTCGATATCTATCGAACCCGTCGATATATACAGTTAATTTTTTTCTTCAGGATGATGATTACAGAAATGATTACAAAACGGTTTTACGATTTTTCGAAATTGGAACTCTCAGTACTTTGCAGGGGCCACATGTGTTTTTTAAAGTGTTGTTGAGTTTGATTCGACTGAACGGCCGTCGTGATTTGCACTTCAATTGGATAATTATACAAATATCGAAGATATTAAATTAAAATATTTCTATATTCGACACCCAAAAGGGTGAAAAGCGCCAAATATTTTTTCCATTAACCCATGGTATCTAACCTGTAGAGATATTGAGGTGTTGTTCGTGTCACAGTGGTGCTTACGTAAGTACGTTCAAAAAATGTATGTAAGTTGTTTTACTTTAAGATAACTTGATTATTACGAGTAAAACTATGTTTATAAACTTTTAAGGCAGACGACCCGAAAAACAAGTACTACCAGCGATAAACAAACGATACAGAGGTTTCCTCCTACAGTTCTATCGAGATGTGGTGTTGTACAACCTCTATGAGCCCACGACATGAATGTTATATTTGTTACATTTTATTTGATTTCATGAATTATTTCGACGTTACGTGACGCAGTTGTTTGTAGCTCAGGTCTATATTCCGGGAGGTTCTAGGTTCGAATTCCGTTAAAAGCTGCGTGCGGACGTTCAATTCTGACACATAAAAACTGCAAGGCAAATCGAATTAGTGCAATTTGCATGTAGTCGTTTAAATGGGGTAAAATGAATTATGCAGTTCACTTTCCACTTAGGTTCCTCGACAACATCAGCTCTCATGTATCATCTCACTAATCTCAAGGGAGGGAGCCAAATACATTTCCGCGAAACCTTTTCCTACCAAAACTTTCCAACGGCATTAAACTTTAATTGAATATTTTGAAAATATGTAATTGAGGGCGCCGTCACCAATGTATGTGCGCATGGTAAATCAGACGTTTTTCATTCGAGTAACCTGTTACATTTAAGAGTCTATTGCTACCTCACAACGTCAGTTTTGTAGTGATATTAATAAGGCCCAAGTGAAATCGCTGTTAGTGGCAGGGACAAACTTAAGACTGCTTTTCGCGTGGACAGCTATAGCTATAAATATTATCTGCTATGAGCAATACACGCGAGCAAAGCCGCGGGCGAACTGCTAATATATATATATATATATATATATATATATATATATATATATCCTCTAGATAAATTTATTAAATTGTAACATTATTATAATTATTAAAAAACATACATAATTAAAAACAGCACCGTAATTGTAATTATGAAGAAACACACGCAAATGTATATATCTATAAAGTTACATTTTAAACTATATAATATATAATTTAATTATAGTCTATGACTTATATGTACTATATGTAGTCTGCTTTATATATTATAGTTTATGTATAGTTTACGATTAGTTTACAGAGTGTATATACTTATGAAGCGCATCAATTTATAACAGAATTAAAGTACGGATTTGGAAAACTAATTGACTAACTAATAATAAATATAAAAAATTTTGTGTACAAAATTTGAAAATATTTAAAAACAAATATTTATTTTAAATTTTTTTTTAAATAAGAAGCATAATATTGATCAATATACCTGAAAACCATAGGAAATGGCAATGTGTAAGAGTTATATAGGCCTAAATCTTCTAATGACGAATAATTCGGTTGATTAACTAAGACGGGTATTTATTATTCTTATAAACACGTGGAGTAGAATAATTATAAAAAAATTATAGAAAGAAAAACTATAATGCTGGTAATAAAATGTCATATTTCTGACAAAAAAAAATTACAACGCTATAAATGTTAATTCAAATAAAAATGTGATATTTGACTACGCCAGACCAGATTTAAAAAAGTCCAGTTGTAACTGGTATAAGCTTTAAATTTGTTCCTTTATGATTATAGATGGTGAAATTTCGCGAATTCAATGAACTGCATGTTAGAAACCAATATCCCATGCACACTCAAGCCCTGTCTATTAGTTCATTGTCTGCTGTTCCATTGAGTAGCAGCTCGTGGACAAATGGTCGGGGCTAGAGTATTCATAGGATATTAGATTCTAACACGCAGGTCATTGAATTCGCGAAATGTCACCATTTCTAAAACATCGCAAGTTTTACCGTGAGATTGAGAATAAAAACCATTGAAAATGAATTCATTTTATTCTATCATTAGTATAATCCTTTCAAAATAAGTGCTACATTGATAGTATCATAACTTGTGATGTTATACTTGCACGTACATACATACATACACACACACAAACATACACACATACACACAAACATACATACATACACACACGTACATTTTACAAACCTCCTAATTTTCACAGATGTGAGTAACATAATTAAGGTGTTTTCTCGAGCGACAGTCCTCATTGAACGAAATGAAAATGACACGGAAATTATGGTACATTCAAGTTAAAATTGGTACGTTGTGTCGTACACTCTACATAAGCAGCTAGTTGTTTTTAAGCGCTGAACAACTAAAAGCATTTTTTCCAAAATAACAAAAAATCTGATATTAAGGCCTACTAGAAAATTGACTTAATAATTTGAATATATAAGGAAAACTCGCAAACTTTAGGTAAGTATAATATTTTCTTATAAAATGAACCTGCACAGGAGACGTCTAAGTGACGCACAGAATAGTCCAATAATTTTAGGATATTTGAAAAAAAAAATGCATTCAGGCAAGGGAATTGGTAAACTTAAAAGTCCCTAAAATAAACCTTGTGGCACGTCCCAACAATCCTCTTTTAAATACAGTTACTTCTTCCTGTCTAGGCTTCAATTGTTTTTTGTAAATAAAGCACTTGGATAAGTTATCCATATCAACCTCTTCATTTCCTACGACAAAATTCTCTTGAAGAAACACATACGTCCCTTAGGAACACAAGTGACACTTAACATTGCCCGACTAAAATTGTTTAAGAACATTTAGTCCGAGTAATAAATTATAAGAGATATGTGTCAATACCTGGAAATAGTATTTGCACAAAAACTCCTGTATATTAATATGTGATGTAGCTACAGCATGTGATGTAATTACATCCCTATGTGCCAATAAAATGAAACCTTTTATCCGTTAGAAATGTGTATTCTCCCAGCAGTCAATTCCCCTTAATATCCTGTTACAGAAATCCTGACTCATCAAAGAAGATGAAGACCCAGAATCAAGCGAAGCTAATTCAATCACATGTCATATCTCAACAGGCACAAACAATAACTCCATATTCATTTTCTGTGTCACATTATCAACAGCATGTAACACAAGTTTCATAGGGCAATCTTCCTGGAAGTGACCTCCTTTCTTACATACGCAATTATTTGTTTAGAAACACCCTCAACTGTACAACTACCGATATCCTCTGCAACTACTTCTGTGATTTAACCTTGATTGCCTGCACCACCTACATCCTTCCCAACTACCCTTTCTTTTTTCACTACGTGTTCCACACGTGCAAGTGCAAATCTAGCAAACAACGTATCTTTAATTAGGTTACCCTCTTACAATAAGAGATGTAATCATCCCACGTCAACTTTGCAGTGATATAAATAAGGCCCAGGCGAAGTCGCTGTTAGTGGCAGGGATAAACCTAAGACTTCTTTTCGCGTGGACAGCTATAGATACTTATCTGCTGCAGAGTTAACTCAACTAGCAGCTGTGTCATCCTAACAGTTGATGACCGAACTGCCTATCTGGTATACAAAGAGCTTTTCCAGTTAAAGCAAATACTATCTGCGATGATTAACACACGTGAGCAAAGTCGTCGGCGCACTGCTAATATACTCTCTGTTTCATATAAGTTTGGTCAAATTTGACAGCTACTTACGAACAATAATATTTTATATTTAGTAATTTGTAGTAGAACGCAAGACAAACTTTGCAGTGGAAATGGTTAAATGGAAATTTCCGGCTCATTTTAGAACTAAAAATGACTTACATTGTTTCACAAATCACAAAATATAAAAAATTATTGCCCATAATTAGTTGTCAAATTTTATCAAACTTACATGAAACAAATTATAGTTCATAATTATCATTTTATGTATCAATTTTTTAAAAATATATTTGACATTTCTATGTTTTTTACCTTTTTCGTGTTTTTTTTGCATGATTGATCATAAGTAATTCCGCAAATTTTACATTTTACCAAAACTTTATTGCATTTAATATTTGAATTATTTATTTTTTTTATTATGTTTAGCCAATGGAGGAAGTCCTTCTTGTATTCTACTATTTTCATGATTTTTTTATTTCTTTATTTGTATTCAATTAGACATTTTTCACATTTGACTAGTATATTACTTTTGTGTTTTTAGTACCTGTGAAGGTTTATAATAATATTTACATTTTTCACATTTAAATTGCTTCTCTCGCAGATTTTTATTTCCCTTTTTAAAAATAGTATTTTCAAAATTAAATTGATCCCATACAGTAGTTATATACCGATTTGATGCATTAGGTTGTTTTATTTTATAGCTTTGATTTCAATAGTTTTATTGTTGCTGACATCATTGTTAATTTTTGTCATCATTCATTACAAAAAAATTATTAATTAAAATAAAAACTAAAATTCTATATTTTCTTTTTATTTATTTATTATTTTAATAAGTTGTTTTTAAACTAACATTTTTAATTTAATCTTGTATAAATTTTTAATATAATCCATAGTTACATGTGGAAATTCTCAGGTACTTATTTGTTTTATTATTTTACAAATTTTCACTAAAAATCTGAATCAAATAGAGGGTATTATTATAATGTTTTTAAAAATGTCGCTTTGGGATAGAAATAATGTAATTGTGGTTGAACATACAAATACCCACCACTCACGTGGCATGGATTATACGTTGTTTGATTGACTGTCTTCTGTTTTGATTGACATTTCTATAAGAATAAATATCTTTTGTGCTAATTTTATGATCCGATGATGTAGGGATGGCCAACCTAAACACAAAACTACGTTTACCTGACGTATTGATATTTCTTGTAACTTAACTCTTTAAACATCGCCTCTTCAGTTCTACGTGTTGGTTAGTTATACACTGAAATATAATCGTTAGTTAATAATAACACTTATCTTACATTTATGCATTTGGTATGTTTGACTTAAAATATCAATAGTCTAGTTTGCTTTCTTTCTAATGGGGATTACAAGGTCAAGTAGCTTGTACAAATTGGCTCTCATCGTGACGCATGCATGTCAAATGTAACATATGCTAAGCGGTATGTTAGAAGCAGGCGGGACTACACAGTATTGGCTATGTAGAGGCAGAGAACAAACAAGCTCGTATGCTCCTTTGATGTCAGCCAACTCGGCCGCTCATTGGCTAGTTGCAACATTTACAATCTGTAATTTGCGAGTGATGTGTAACTAAAACGTGAAATATTTATTTCTCTGCAGCCTGTCTAAATGATGGTCACACGAAAGTATCTTCACAAGAGAAGTGATGCTAAAAAAAAAAAAAAAAAAAAAAAAGTGTAGCAACTTAACCTTATTGAATTCAACTGGAATGACAAAAAAAACTTTTGTTCTCGACTTCCCTCAGAACAATTAAACTCTGAACAATAGGTAGTCGAAAGCTTATAGGTATTTATCTGTATTTCAAGGCAAACACATCTAAAGGATTTGTAAATGCTTGTGGCTGAAAATTACACATGTGTTCAAACTCAAACGAAACACTTACTACACAAAGTCGTCACAATCTTGCACAAAGACACACATTCAGGAGGCACACACAAGCCGTAAAACGCAATCCTAACATGGCGCCCGGCATAAACAAGCAGACGGCCAAGTTCGCTTCTGACGCTTGTTTGTTCAGTGCTAGAGGCTTGGCTAACAATGCCTGTGTGTGTAGAGACATAAGCGTAGTGTATAGTCATAGAGTAGCGAGATATGCACGAGGACAGCTCACACTATATACATGACTGGCAGGGGATGAGAGTACATAGGGGCGATGGTGTGAGGCTGGCATGACTGCACGTGGATTCATGTGGGCGACCAACGCTTGCCGTCATGTTATATACGGGTTATTATTTCATAGAAGCCAATTGAGAGCAATTGTATCTCGTTGAGTCTATTACGAGCGCATCCTCGCAGCGCAGGGCAATAAGCGGCCAAGTGTCGTGGCTATACAGACGCACTATCACGAGACAAATATTGCTCATATACACACACGTCTAGAATTTACTTATCGTACAACTTATTACAACTATACTCATATCTAATGTTACAGCACAAATATGTCCGTGATAATGTATTACGAATTCAGTTATTTTTAGCTAGGTACGAAATTTTACTAAATATATATATATATATATTATTAATGAAATTCGACTCATAAAAACGAAATATGTTACAAAAACTAAAAAGAATAAAGTGAATAAAAATATCCAAACAACAGAAATGTCTGCACGTCCAACACATTGAGTGCAATCATCACAAAACCATTGTACAATGTTTTGCTTGGTTCAGCTTCACTGCAGTGTAAATTTTGCTTGGCGAGTGCTATCATTGTGGAGTAAATTATTATTCATACATACATTGCATCACGTAATAAAGTGTAAACTTGTCAATGTTACTCACAGTACTGTTACTAACATAGATGACTAAGGTGATGTGACATGTTTCACATAGTGTAGTTGTGATGTGACCGTCAGTTAGTATTTGTAGCCAACGTACAGTGCAAGCCTCCAATGTGTACCTCGCTGGGCTCGAACCTGCGACCGTCAGTAGGAAAGCTTCCACAACGTCCGCACATGCAGCCATCATCTACACATATACACTCACACAAACAATACACTCGGCTCTCGTCATTATGAACTGTAACACTTTCAAACACTCCACAGCCTGACAATACTCTTTATAAACATGGTATTAAAAATGAAGTTTTAACTGCAAACTCTAAATACACGTACATGTTATCAGCTAGCCAGTTTGTAGTAACACAATGTACAGAAAGCAGCTCGTACACTTGTTACGTCAGCTACATCACGGCACAAACAATATGTTGTGAAAATATCACAAGATCTTAAAGGGCGCGGTCTACACCAATTATCATCACCATGTTTTAATTTTTATATTTGTACCGGTTATTTTTTCTCGTTTTAAACACAAAATGAGACCAAATTTCCCTCTCATAAATATACTTTATTTCGAATAGATTTGCGTAATGGCTCGTTAAAGCCAACATGTGTATGTTTCCGTTTTAAGTACGAAACTAAAACCAAATCACTAACCAAACTGAAAATATTCACAGTGAATAACAATGTTGCAGGTTGCATATTGAGCTATGTCTAAGAACATTGTGTTTCGTCACATCTTCAGTACAGTATCTCTAAGAACATTGTGTTTCGTCACATCTTCAGTACAGTATCTCTAAGAACATTGTGTTTCGTCACATCTTCAGTACAGTATCTCTAAGAAAGTTGTGTTTCGTCACATCTTCAGTACAGTATCTCTAAGAACATTGTGTTTCGTCACATCT
>PNEQ01030631.1:0-14157 GCA_003012365.1 Medauroidea extradentata
CCGCATTACAGGGGTCTAAAAATAGATATTTCATCATGTTTCGGATGTGCTAGTAGTCACGTCCGCCGCCCTCGAAGGGTTAAGACGCAGTTGGGACAGGTATCTATGACGTAGGTTCGGCGGGATTTCCACTATGAGCCACCCGGGCTTTGAATCATCGGCCAGCCCTCAAGGTGTTACGAAACAGCCGCCGACCACTTGCCTCCAGGAACATGGCACGCAACAATATTAAAATAACGGCCGTTCGGTGCCATAGTTAAAAATACGGCATGCAAATATAAAATATTTCATTTGCGTGCTGTATTAAAAAACAGACTTCCTCCACCCCTTCAGCCAATAATTTAAGTAATAAAATACTGCTTAGTTTCAATTAAATTTAGTCATATTTAATTGCCTACAAGCAACCAATGTTAGGCCTACACTCTTTAAAATGCAGCAAGCTTGCTTACAAAAAAAATTATTTTCTTCAGTAATTAATTTTCTGTAAACGGCTTCGCATCTTCTGTTATACATATAATTACAAACTGAATAATGTTGGTCAGTAAAAACACTTATTGTTTATAGCAGAAGGCTTGAAATAACTCGCCTTATAATTTTCAAAATTAATTACTGACAAACGAAACCGGAATTTTAAGTACTTCAACGAAAATTGGGAACTTTAAGAAATTTTAGAGCTGCCAGCCCTGTAAATATGTTAAAGATCACGGATTGACGCAGGCCAACGAGCAAAACTCTTTTCCCACCCCTCTGTACTCAACCAAATACGGTTTGCACAGTTGTACGCACGTTACTAAGTCTCGGCGAGAGCTCCAGTAGAATGTAATACAGAAGCTACCTATGAAGTCACCTACATGATACAGTATACGATATGACGTTCACTGCTGAACTACGTTCTAGAGGCTGACGTATAAACTAAGAACTAAACACATACAGTTAGTACAAACATCAGCTGACATTGCAACCCTTCATCACACGCCACAAGTTTGCTCGTTTCAATCCCTTACCCTACATGTCAAGTCAGTTCCTCGCTTCTAAGTCGTAGCATTAAAATGTTGGTCCTGACATATACCTACTAAATGATTCCCATTTAACAACGTGTCAAATTTAAGCAGACAATGTATGTAGCGTATGAACAGTGTTTTAAGGAGCATGTCATGCCAGTTCTTCATACGCGAAAATGCTAAACTTATACCCAATAAATAGGCACCTGAAAAAATAGCGTTTTCTTTTGGGTACAAGCCAGAATGTAAACAACAGTAAGTTCATGTCACTTTCGCAATTGGACGTTGACTTATTTGACACCTCCTGGAGGCAGTGGCGGCTCGTGGGTTGTTGCCAGGTGGGGCTGCAGATAGTCGGAACTGTACATTCTTGACGAACGCGCCGTAGACCATCGACCATGAAATATTTACCGGCTACTAGATCTGTTGTGACCACTCAGTAGTAAGGGGCACCTGTACATCAGTGTGTCAGTGGCTGTAGAGTCAACCAGCGCACAACCCTGTACAGCTCTTGGCAACAGTAGCCCTACCTGGCAACAACCCACGAGCCGCCACTGCCTGGAGGGCGCTGAGCAAATACTATAGAAGCAAGTAAGGGTGTCCACTGATATTCAGTTTTGAAATTCCCTGACTTTTCCCTGTTTTCCAGGTAATATCTGTTAATTTTCCCTGACCTATTATCGGCAAAACAGGAACTTTTTAAGGCCTGCATCGGCCAAATGGCTAGTGTGATCGCTTCACAGTAACCGGTCACTCCTGTATTATGCTTGTGAAAATAGTGCTGGGACTTTGGTGAGATTTCTGAAGGATATTTTTTATCTTAATCCTGGTTAATCCCAATCTCAATCCTGGTTATTCCCAACTTCCTTCACCCTCATCGGTGCTCAAGACCCAAAATGTTACAAGCTGCCCTAACTTCTTGGCTGAATTGGTATCTTTGATTCAATAAATTTACATCAACACAGCACATTTGAAATAAATAGCTTTAATGGAACAACATTAAAAGAATTGGATACATGCATTTGAATCACAGACTACATACTAAGCGACTCAATATGTTGAATAAAATAAGAAAAACAATTTTATATCAAAAAAATTAAATCAGGTTTCCCTGCAGTGAATGTAACCAGAAGCGCTTACAAATAAATTTACTACGATAGCTAAATTGTAATAATTTAACTACTCAGTACTACAAAAATGTTTATTCTGGGCTGTTTTGTATAATTTTTCCCTGACCCTTAAATGAAAATTCCCTGATATTTCCCTGACTTTTCCCTGTAAGATGAAATTCCCTGACTTTTCCCTATTTTCCAGGTTTTCCCTGTCGGTGGACACCCTGTCAGTCCCAATCATGTGATAGCACTGCCAATAAGCAGTTATCTGTTTCAATGCACAAATTGTCTGCTGGCCTACAGGTTAGTGAACCTGCCAATTTTTCCGCCCCCTACACGTAAATTTTTCGAACTATACTTCCATAATTTAAAAAAAAAAAAATGCAGCACGCTTATAATTAACATGATTTAGAAGCACCTCAAAAGGCTTAATACTACTTTTGTTTTAAAATTGCTGTAACTCCAAAAATACCAGCAGGATTCGTAAAACACAAAACTAGAAGCCAAAGTTGGTTCCAGCTACAAACTATCCATAAATAAAACTGAAGGGGTATCACAAAAACGGACCACTAGGATACAATTACACATCAGTTTAGCGCGACACGTGTAGAGGCGATGCGGTTCCCGTCGAGCGCCGAAAATTACATACGATGTACGAGCCCCTGAATCTGTGAGGAGAGTCAATAATGGTCTACCGCACAACCGCATACCAATCAAAAATGACGGCGTGCCAAAATAAATCAATAAGCATTACTCTGGGAAGAGTGACTTCGCTGGTGTCTGCTTCTAGTACTTTACAATACTACTTTGCAACATGTCATACTTTAACGAATTTACCCTACTCGGGAAAAACGGAACAAGGGTTAATTTAGCAATAATGGTAACAATTCTTTATCTTCCAAAAATGACCCATTACATGAAATGCTACTGATAGAACCAGTGATATGTAGTGAAAATAATTTCGCTCCAATTTTTTTTTAACTCTGAGTCTTAGGGTTCTACCCACAAGACACAGGCGTACGGAGTCACAATAACCATATTCTGACTGACATAGTCAAACGAGTGACGCCTTTGTACAAAGACACACTGCCTTTAACCACGTGGAATAGCTGCAGACATGCACTACAACAATGAAACAAAGTGTCGTAAAAGAAATCAGTGGTTCTAACTATGCACCTCCATTTCGCATGCAGTCATCTGACTACTGACATGTTCGCGGCCAGACGGACGAACTCGTGTCATAGGAAGGCAACATTGCGTACTGTACCACACGATGATTATGTCCATGATATGGTACGAGTATCCGCCGCCGTCCTCGTCGCTGGCAACGACAAATGTTCTCGTTTAAATGACAGTATACAGACTGTTCGACAATTTCGCAAATAAACAGTGATTTGAAACTGTCATGTTTGTCGTTTCTTGTCAGACGTTCCTGTAGCCATAATCCATGTTATGTCATATTTTAAACGTACGTAATTTATTTTTATTGGGCTTAAAGTCTCGTCGGCAGCGAGGTCATTAGAGACTATTTCACATAGCTGTGCACAAGGACTGAAACAGGGAGGGAAATCGGTTATGGCCTTTGTTAACGAACCATCCCAGCATTGACTAGAGCTATTTCTGGAAATCATGGATAGCCGAAATCAGTATGGCTGGAGCCGGGGATCGAATTCGGGTCCTACCGAATGCGAGTCCAACTTCTCGCGTACTTCTTATAAACTTGCTTAACCTCAAAATACAGATTACGTGAAGGAGCGTTTCTCGGTAGAGGTGTAATAACACCACCGAAACATTTAGCTATGTGTATCGCGTGTTCTCTATTAACATCTGCAATGCAATTCATGTACCAATGCACTAGTTACGTCGGGCAAATGAAATTGTCAAAGAACATAAAACAGGTAAGAAATGTGCCAGTCTAGATTGAACGTAACTAAATAAAACCAACATAAGCCCATTTCAGTGAGCAGTAACACTGGAACGAATGTTTATAGCATACTACCAACATCACAACGCAAGCAGCAGAATATTTAAAGTGTTCCACTAGCCGTGACCCGTAAACCTACCACAACTCAAGCCAAGGGGCCTCCCTACCTATGCGCTTGTAATGCATTGCAGCAAGTTACGATTATTCTTTTTTTGACGGAAGTACTAAACGTGCATTATATATGTACATCTACGAAAAGAACATACACTTCAAACTATGTCGCTATAGTTTCAAATATTCGGCACGTTTATTAAAAACATTTTCGGGCCCCTCAAATGGCCAACAATTGGTTTTTCAAACTGCCATATCTGGAAAACCGGATTCGAAAAACATAACTAAAGAAACAAGCCTCAGACTTAGAGCTACGCTGCCCACAAATAAAATAATGTGGTCACCGCTTAAAGTCCCATAGGAAAAAGGATAATAGTGAAGCACTGCACGCCATCTGGGTATCTTCCGCCGAGGCGATAATGCACACACTTCGGTCAACGGCAACCTTACCGCTCCTGCCCCTCTCTCTCTCTCTCTCTCTCTCTCTCTCTCTCTCTCTCTCTCTCTCTCTCACACACACCACAAAAGCTAGGGAGGCCCCTTAAGAGTGTGTGGTAGATAAATAAACGCTGAAAACATCAATTGATTTCTACGCTTTTTCGAAGCCAATATGGATAAAATACTCAAAGACAATCCTAGATAATGGTATTACTAGCCAACTTTATGAGTAAATATATATCCAGAATTACTAATTCGTTTCGCGTGATCTCTTACGCCGCAGTTAAATGCACGAGGTTCCGGCGTCAGAGATTATGTCTCAGAAGTTCGTAACACCTGAAACAATTGTGTTTAAAATGTTGGCTAAAACTATTGTCTAGGGTTGCTATTGTTTACTTTTCGCAAATTGGCTTCAAGAAACCTGCAGTTATAGATTAATGCTTTTAGCGTTGAATTATGTACCACGCCCTCTTAACCCACCACATCCTCCAAACATCGCCACTAAACGCTTTCATCGACACCATTAAACATACCGACGTTCCCACCCGACAGAGGAGGTTATCGCTCACGGAACGTTACGAAAACGAATACGGATGCCTTCGAGTTAAAGAAAAAACCATTTTCCCATACCGACTCGACAAACGCTGGATGAAATCTGAGCAATGTGGTGCATACACTATGGGGAAGGGGGAGGGGAGTTGGACGGAGAGAGAGTTTTGTGTTCGAACGTGTTCGTCGAAGGTAGAAAGAGGGGGAGGGGGAAGCAAGAGTCAGATGGGAGTGGGTGTGGTCGATTCAGTACTTCAGACACACAATACTGCATTCAACAGGTCTTCGGCTGCATTCCGCGGCACACAACAAACCAAGGCAAACGAAGGTTAATTTCCCCCACTCAAATATTCACCACTCTACCGGCTGACACGCTCCCTGCGCGTTTTATCGCACACTGATAATCGAACAATTACAAATAGCGGCACTCCAAACCCGAGTTAACGATCAACATTTTCCCACGCGTGATAACGCCTGAAAAATGACTAGAGGCCATTCACTGTAAAATAAGCACTATTGAAGACCCGGTCATTTTGTTTACATTCAACCATTTAGCTGCCTGTAATGTAAACACATCGAAGTAAGACAGTGTATAGATTCTTATTCAAGAGATAACACCTGAGATCACAATAAAAGTATTGTTAACTACGACATTCAACAAGAAGCCTTTCAAAAGTGCATATATTTACCATGAAAAGTAAATTCTACATAAACCATACTCGTTCGCGAGAGCATTTGAGTTCCACACGCAATAATTTGGCAACTACGAAAGACTATGCATACTTTAAAGACGGTTACGATACTGAAAACTTTAGTTTTTAACTTAAACACTTTTCTTTACGATAGCTTTTAATACGTGCTGAAGTCATGCAGCCTCCACTTAACGTTTACGATAACCTGAAAACTTAAACAGTAAAAGCGAAGATATCTGTTTTCAGAGAACCAATACATATGTTTGTTATAATGAAAAAGAGTATCAGTTTACTTTGTGGTACTGGGATTTCACTAAAATTTAAACAACTGCTTCTTAAATGTATTCGAAAAACCTTGTAAACAGTAGTGAAGTATTCGTAAGTGCCCGAAAGTTTCAACAGATGGCGATGTTTTTTTTTTCCTGGAAAACATTACAAAATATGGTAAATGCTTCAATAATTGAGGCACATTTTTTAAAATATTTACGTTAAATACGTTTATGGCAAATATATAAACATTATTTACAATACTACATTTCCGTTTTGAAAAAAAAAATGATTCTCAGCTGTTTATCAACTGCCGTTACATTAACTTTAACGTATATTGACGAAATAAATAAAGTAACGTAACCGTCAAGTCAAAGAGATTTGGATGTATCATCCACATAAAACGGACGGGCCTGCAGCACTACTGCAGTCGAACGACATCCCAACAGACGTAGGAACTATTTCTCACCGGTTGGAAATTCGATCCCAAATTCCAGTCGTTCTCATACGTGCTCAGAATTCTACAGTAATTTCCGGAACTATGCTGTATGTTTGCTCAAAAACTAAAGTCACAACACATGTTTTACCTAAAGGTAACTTTTCGTACTTTGTTTTAACTATTTAATCACTTGGCACAATCTGTATCTGCGAATTACGTGACATCTCCTGAATATCTCATGCCAATGTCAACGCAATCACCTTCTGCCCATTACTCAAATTCCAGCGATCAGTACGTTACTATGAATGTAAGCCAACAATCTCGAAGAAACTTAACCAAAACTAAAAAGGCAATACTGGCTGAGCGGTGTGCCTTTTTGCGCCAACGTAAGTGAGAACTGTGGATATCATCAACCAAGCGAACCACCCCAGGTACGAGTCTCTATGTGCATCAGCTTCAGCAGAACAAGGACATCCAGCACACATGCCTGAGCCCTGCTGTGATCCGCCGAACCCAACTACAACGAGCGGAAAACTCCTTGACTGTATCGCGCCACAGTGTACTTTCTGGAAAACGACAACGCCAAGTCGCCAAGGCTCCTCTGGACGACGCTTCCAAGTTCGCGTACCGTCTCTAAGGAGGTCGCCTGGCGAAGGGTGTGTTTGTGTGTGTGAGGCGAGGAGCTACGAACACCGCAGGCCGGCACATGTATTGTGATATCGCCTCTACGCTCCAAGTCGTAAACACGCGCGCAGTGTGCCAGCTGTAACGTTTAGGCCTATACTGTGGGACTTGGATGTTCAAGTGCGATACAGTCATCATTTTACATTTATATGAAATGGTGGTAGTCCAGGAAAGATACGATAAGAAGAGGTCGATTCATGGACAAATTGCAAGAAAAGGTTTTTTACATCAAAATTCGCAGACAAATTCGTAAAATAACACATCCAAAATTCACCAAAATCCACCTTCCGGTTTTTACTTTTTTTTTCAGCTTATTGCCTTTTAAAAATGTTATTTTTGACAAACCCCGTGTAATGAAAAATTTAATTCGCTTAAGCGGAAAGAACTAAACTTTTAATGCAATATGAGACATTTTGTGTGTTTATTTTCTAATTTTGTTCTCCACAGTTTTTGGCATACGATGTGCAGTTTCGGTTTTATTGTACTATGGCTTTTCGGAACAAATTCTGACTATAAAAAAAATGCTGATTTTATGTGAATATGAAATAAGAATATATTACAAGAAAAACTAGGCACTTTACCTAAGGATCTAAAATATTTTTGGAAGTACAGTGCGTCGTTTACGATTTATTTAATTTTTAAATTTTTTTTTTTCGGGACGAATCCCGCAAAAAGGAGACGTTATAAGCGGGTATTCGTGAATTTTGGATATATTATGGCACAAGTTTTGTTGTGAGATGCACCGGTTTCGACTTGCTAACTTTTTCAGCAATTTTTCCGGAACAAATTCCGGAATAAAAATTAAAAACCGGAAGGTGGATTTCGTTGGATTTTGAATATGTTACTCTACGAATTTTTCTGCAAATTTTGATGTAAAAAAAACTTTTCTTGCAATTTGTCCATTGTTTTTTCATATCTTTCCTGGAATATAGTGTTGGTTTTGTAGACGATACTTGTGAGAGCAGTTTTACTTACAAAACAATTTTAGCTATCATAGTTTTCTCATAACGGTGCGTCAAAGTCAAAATTTGCATGTTCTGCTGCCATGCAAATAGTGAAAACCAATTGACTTACGTGCGTTAAATAATTCACAGCGAAATAATATACAATGGGCTACGTAATAAAACATCTGAAAATATCCCGCGAACTGTTTTGGTATTTTTTAAACAATTGCTGAATTTGCAACTTGTTTTGTACTTTTGCGATATTTTTTAAAATCAAAATATTACGTTGCGGTTATTTCATGTTTTATTGCACAGCTCATGGGATGTAAGTTCACAATGAATTATTTTGTTTAAGTAGGTCAGTTGGTTTTCACTATTTGCATGGATGGCAGCGTATCAAGCAAATTTTGACTGACACCCCGTTATGAGAAAACTATGAGAGCAAAAATTGTTTCGTAAGAGAAACGTGTAATCACAAGTATCGTCTACAAAACTAACAATATTTCATAAAAATATAAAATTATGATTTTATCGCCCTTGAAAACCCTTAAGCGATGACCAATAATTTTATTTAACGTGTTACTGTAACTAAGTCCAATGTAGTTGCAGACCTCATGACAATCAAATCCGGACAAAAAACCGTCTGAAAAGTCATATTTAAGCCAAGTTCGAGGGCATTAAAATAACACTTCCAATGTGCATAGTGTCTTAAAAGTCACATTTACCTTACAGTCTAAGGTGTGTTCAGTGGCGGTTTGTGGGTTGTTGCCATGTGGGGCTGCAGATAGGCGGTAGGCGGAACTGTACACTCTTGATGAACGCGCCGTAGACCAATGACCATTAAATATTTGCCGGCTACTAGATCGTTTGTGATCGCACAGTAGTAAGGGGCACCTGCACATCAGCGTGTCAGTGGCTGTAGAGTCAACCAGCGCACAACTCTGTACAGCTCTTGGTAACTGCAGCTCTACCTGGCAACAACCCACGAGCCGCCACTGGGTGTATTTTTTTTTTTGTAGATAAGCATTGTGAACGCACGTTTACTGGTATGCGAGAAAAACGCAACTCCGAACACCAAACTGTTCGCAAAGTTTCAGTCGTATGTCTTATAAGCTACACCATTGCAAGTATGTATCTATACGAAATACGGAAAATAAAATTATATCACTCGCAATGGCATACGTCCATAGCATGGTTTAGTTCATATTATTACAACCAACACATATGTAAGAACCGTTTATATATCACTCCAATGCCTGGTATGAGTCTGATATGCATTTATTTAAGCTAAATAAGTAGGTGCCGGAAAGTTTCGCGGATTCAATAACATGCATGGTAGAATCCATTGTCCTATGCATATTCAAGCCCCATCTATTTGTTCAAAGTCCGCTGTTCCATTGAATAGCAACTAATGATCAAATGGTCGGGGCTTGAGTATGCATAGGGTAGTGCATTCTAACATGCAGGTCATTGAACCCGCGAAATTATTCGGACCCTAGAAATAAGTAAAAAACATTACGTCGCTCACAAGTTCGAATATATTATACTAACATTGCCAGAAACGTTAAGATCACGTAAGTTTATCTTACAATTCAACAGTACGTTATATATTTTTTCGATAGTGTTTAAAAATGCCTATGTCCGAATGATTGTTTCGATCTTCCAACTGTACTTTATTTACTGTCCATTTCGATTTCGTGAAAAAAGATAACCATTTTAACATTAAAATGCCACTACAGAACACACAAAGTGCCAGAGGGACAGATAACAATCCCGTCTTTATAACGACGTTATCAAATGACAGGGTCACCATAAGAGTCTTGCAGAGGCAAACCAGCAACGGTAAGTCTGCGCGCCAGTTCAGTGTCGTGGGTAGATGCTGTTAGAGGCACGCGTATTTCGCGTATTGATTATAGGTCAGGTTGAACGTTAAGAACGTATACTTCACTGACGCTTCTGTGATTAGACACACCTTTGACGACTGCAAGCCAGTAATAAATACATAAATCATTCATAGGTAGCGTGCTACAGGTGTGTACGGGTAGAAGGCATAGACATTCGACTTTTGCCACAGAACAGAGAAATCTACGCTGCTGCCAGATGAATGCGTAACATACGTGTGCCTATAGCTGTAATTAGAGACCAAAAAAAATCGAGGGTTCATTGACCTGTAGGCTAGCCTCCAAGAACATGTGTGTATTCAAGCAAACATTATCTGCTCACTGGCTGCTCGATGACGCAGTGATATGAGCCTGCATTTAGTTGTTTCTGTACTATTGGCTAAGCCACTTCCAAGAATTGTCTTATAAGTCACGGGCCAATTGCGAAAGTGGAACAAACTTACAGTTACCGGAATTCCAGCTAGGGGCCAATTTTTCAGGTCTCTAGCAATTATGCATCCTCACGCACGAGCCTAGGTTGCTCTAGTAGCTCCGGTAAGGATGGGTCGAAAAGTATAAACTTGATATTTTGTGTCGAATTCACACTTATAATAATTACTAAGTCCACAGCCACAGTATCAGAGATTTCCTGTATCAGTTTATCTTTCACCCATGGACAGCATACTTTGCTCCAAGTTGAAGCAACTTCAGTACACGTATAACGCAATTTACGTGAAAAATAATGTAATCAGACAAATGTACTACCCAGTTTCTTATCCATTTAGCATTTCAGATACCATTACACCGAAATAAAGCAACTCGACTGACGTGTACCTTATAAGTAACACGGACTAGCGTCCTACGAGTTTATCAAGTTCAAAACTCCTACTCTCAAAGATTCATTCGGTAGTTGTACTTCCTCTATCAGGCACTAGGTAACAGATAAAATTCTGACTATAGTTAGAATTCTAGGCTCAAACATGCTGTGTATAACACTAAAGGTTTTGTACCTATATTGTGTGCACTGTGTCCCTCTTCAACAGACCCAATTACAACTGCACAGTTTTAACACGGAACGTGTGTGATTTGCCAGAAAACTGTTCACACGTGTCACTATTGAGACACTACAGTTATTGGAGACTATATTTCGCGATTTTCCAGTGCCTCTAACTATAGCACAAGTAGGAACAGGTATACAATCAAGGTGCAACAACCCACAACTAAGCTCCACTGGTGCCGCCACACCTCAGACATGCAAAATACATATCTCCAGCAGACGATGCCCTGAAGAAATTTATGCGAGACGTTTAACTTTGGGCCAGTGCAAATATCTGAATTGAGCAATTAGGCGGAAGTAGGTGCATTTGTTTCTTGGTCATATGCCAAAACGACCCAGCAGTTCACATGCGAAAAATTAATAATTTTAAATTTGTACGGAAACACGTGAGTTTTGTTAATTTTACTAGAAACTATTATTATCCTCTTACGTAGCATTTTCAGTTTGTATGATATTCCTATAATGGCACACCAAAGTTAAAATTTCTGTGTTACATTTTACCCAACTAAAATCACGAGGCTTAAATTAGCCTAGTTTACGTGTAAACGAGATGTTACGGGTAATTTGCTAAACATACAAAACAAAATATTTTTGTACCTAAAAAAATTGCTGAAAATCAAGAATGCAAACTTTTTAAAATACAAAACAGTTTTCAAATACTTGCCTTGTTCAAAAAGTTACTTTCAATACGTTACAAACATTACCAACATTAAGTTGAAGTGACGCAATTCTGTTCTATCTAAAAAAATTAACAATAACTACCTATCAACCAAATTTCGACGCAGTTTCCACACAAATATAGGCGGCTATTATATAAAGTTGCACAGTTCTTGCAATACGGCTAGTTGCAATAGACCACTTGATGCACATGCTAGTGTCGCCCTTATATACTGCGACAACATTTTATGGGAAATTCATTTTAACTTGCATAGTCACACCCCTGTCGCAATCTTTCACTTAGAAACAAAAAATGCGCACTGCCTCAAAAAGTTAAATAAATCATTCACACGGGTAGTTCAGTCTTGGCCTAGCTGCGAAGACATTTCTTCTCCTTTTTTTTTTACTTCCTTTTTGGTACGTACTGTAACTGAAATAGAATATGTATAAACAAACAGAGATAAAAGAGAAACTCTTCAGTACTTGTGCTCTCAGCAGTGTTTGCACTGTGACCAACAAATTATAATTAAGTTTAAGCTAGTGTATTAACACAAAACTGCTATGTAATATATGTCCGTTTTTATAATCTACTAAGCGAGGCTTTTTTTCGTGAGTTTATAGTGGCAATGACAAACGCTATCGCCGCTCTACAACTCGGAGTTACCATGTTGGCAACACTGCAAGCAGCAGTGGCAGGACACGCCAGCGACTGTAACGTATCAGCCATCGCAGTGTTGGCGACCATGATGGGTGACGAGTGGGGGAGAGCAGAGATAGTCTCTTGCCTTATCGCCGTGACGTCACATCAGCAGCCTGGCCCGAGCACTACCGAGTCACGCCGAACACTAACGAGAGTAAGCCAAGAGATAAAACAAGGCACAAACAGGATGGAACAAACCAACAAGGAATGCAACTACAGCTCCTGTGCACCGGCACTGGCTCTAGTCTGGGTGTAATGACGGGACGGACGTCTGGGCCGTGTGACATGATACAAGATTACAAGGAACTTTACATGTTCGCCGCGGTGGACGTACGGAACTCAGTTTTTTTTGTCGAGACTGGGACCGTGTTCGAATGGGCCGTCTAAGGGCCCTTACCATGCTTCAAGCCCTTGAAAAGTGCATCGCGGAAGTGACGTCACACACGCCGCTGTTCGAATTCACAGCAAGGGTTTATATGCACCCTAGAATGTCCCCTTCAGCTAAGGGAACGAGCCACTTACCCTTTTCGAGCCCTACGTCCGAATTCACAAAACGCTGCCTACTTCATGAAGGGGACAAGGGTTTACGGCTCAACAGGAAATAATCAAGGGCATGTTGCACTGAAATCGAACACGGCTTCGTTCAATCGAAGTGCGGTATCCATCGGTTCCACCGGCCGGAAACTTCGATGGATTCGGTCGATATTTTTTTTTTGTGAGGTATGGTTTGTTATGTAGGCATATATTGTGATTATGTTTCAATGTAATGAACATTTTTTAGATTTCGCGGCTTTGTATAAGACCAGTGCCACAGGTTACGTCAAGACCTAGGTCTGTGTAAAACTGCATTATATTTTATTTTTTATTTTGAAACAATTAAAAAAACTGTCAATTTTATATTTCAAGTTCAGCAACATTTTTTTAAAATACAAATAAGTTCAAAACAGTTCTTGTACACAACACAAAGTAGTCCGTGATACAGTTCTGCTTTGTGAATTATTTAATTACAGTATAGGTTGGTCGGTTTTCCTTTCTAGCATAAAACCGTTTTACGCAAATTTTAACTTTAACATGTCATTATACAAAAACTACGAAAGCTAATTTTTTTATTACAATACAACATAGTGACAATACATGCCTACAAAACAAACCGCATATAAAATAATTAAAGTTATTATTATATGAAACCAAGGGAAGAATTTATTTTTCGAAATAGATCGTGATACAGAGAATTATTTGGAACGGCAGTCATTTACAATTCAAACTTCAAAAGAGCGCAAACAATTTAAAACTATTATCGTGTTCGGAAGATCAGTCCATCGGTGTCAACTGGCGTAACGATAGAATAGTGCGTCATCACCGGTGGACGCTGCGGTCAGTTTCTGAAGATGCCGCTGCGGTCAGTTTCCGAAGATGCGGAAGATTTGGTAATCGGAAGCCTCGCCTGTTTCTGACGAAAAGATTGTTGTGCAAGATAAGTTTCAATACCATAAGTGTAGGGCCTATAGCCCAGGAATCTAAGACCATTTTCGGCCAAAACCTCCAAAAAATTTGTCCAAAGCTGAAATTTGGCTCACTTACACAGTCGAGCATGCTTAATAACATATCAAAAGTTTACCGCTCAAATCCGTGTGCGTCACATCGAAATCGTGCAACAAAGTCATAAGTGACGCGTAAGTGCAGCGTTATACTAAACTGCCGC
>PNEQ01030660.1:0-11269 GCA_003012365.1 Medauroidea extradentata
TCGTAGCAGGGGCACACTTTCATCCTCTGACAAAGGTGACTGTATATTCGTCCACTGTTCCACTAAATTTTCAAGTTGCCTGGCCCCGTAGTTTACCCGATAATTCAAAAGAAATCAACCAAGGGCTCACATGTAGTAACAATGGCGTAAGGGAGTTTTGTCACATTCAAAGAGAGGCTAAACATTTTTTTCTTTTGGCAGAGGTTCTAATTAAGTCTGTCAATGAAGCGGCGGGTGAGGACCTAGTTGATGATGATATAGTAGCAAGAAGCAAACGAGGTATAACATTTATAGGGGAGACTTTAAACTGGTGCTGTGATGTTGCTACGTCCAGCCAGGTTGATGTTTTATTTGAAAATGAGCAGGAGTTAACAAAACACTTGGAGCAGATCAGTAATCAGGTTTTATCTAATCATGCAGAGTTGGCTAATTTTTCTAATCAGGTGAAGATTGTAAATGAAGCTGTGTCTGAAGTTTTTGACAAAGTACATACTAAATTTAGAAATCGTTCGAATTTTCTATCCGATTTTAGAGATTCCATAAACAAAAGCTACTCAGGGATTTTACGAGAAATTTCACACCTACATCAGGCTCAACTCATTTTGGCTACTCTAGTTTCCAAGCAAACCCACTCACTATATAGGATAGAAATTCTCGATCAGTGCCGTTCAAGTAAATTACCTGCAGTTTTGATCCCTCCTTCAAAATTACAGAGTGAGTTAGTACATTTGGAACAGGTGGTGAAAAAGGATGGATACCAACTGGCTATTTCATATCAGGACACTCAAATCTAGTATCATCTCCCTGTTAGTAAGTGTCAAATCTTTAACGAGAAATTGTTTATAAAATTGAAAGTTCCTATAATTAAGAGAGAAGCTGTTTGGAAATTGTTTGATTTTATCGCCATACCTTTTCGATGGAAAAATTCCATTTGCATGCTACATCACGAGACTACTTTTTTAGCAGTAAATCACGATCAGGTAACTGTAGTGAGAGGCAGAGCATTACAGGAATGCCGCCCGTACCATGATAACCTTTGTTTTGTTCCCTGTTACTCAGGAGACTCTATGACAGGTGCTATGTGCCCTAGGGCAGTATTCGAGGGAGCTACCGCCGAACATCTGGCGGAGGTCTGTTCATTTAGTTGCCAAGTAGGAAACCAGTTGATTATCACCCAGGCTGGGCCTGAGAGGTATTTTAATACCTATGCGGTGGGCATATTAGAATTATCTTGTACGATAAATAAAAATGAAACCAGGAGTTTAGGGGATCAAATTCACCCATGTGCTTTCGATGTTACTGTGCCATGTGACTGTAAATTGATGATCAGTGGAGAGGTTCGTATTAATGAGATGTATCCTTGCGACGTTGGGTCAAAAACAAAATTTGATAGTTTACATATAATTCCAGCCGCTTGGTCTAAGATCAAGAAGTTTCATTTTTCCCCTCATTCGTCGTCAAGACAGATGGTTTTCCCTTCACTTAATGATTGTTTGGTAGATGATTGGACTCAGGTGATTCCTCATTTAAATATTTCATTGAACACCGCGAGGGATTTGTCAGCGAGTGTTAACTTAAAGGAACCAGTTGGGTATCAGAACTTTTGGATCAGGAACTTACTATCAATTTCGCTAGGGTTAGTTATTGTAATTTTAGCCACCATAGTTTGGCGGAATCCGTATTTAATAGGCATGGGGACATTGCCCAGAGTAGCCGCTGGGGACCTTGATGCATTAATTGCATTAGAGATTGGGTCTACTACAATAATTTTAGTGTTAACAGTAGTGTTTGTGTGTTGCCTTCTGATGAGATTTTTCAGACAAAAGAAAAGAGTGGAGGAGGTGACTTCACCGGTGGAGCCGACCAGTGGAGAGGGATCATGTTCAGTTGTGGAACGAGTAGCAGAGAGACTCCAGAGTGAGGAGAGAATTCCAGCCACTGTCAGGGGAACCGATGGAAAGAAACTTTGTCTGTGGTTGACGATCCAAGAGAGTTAGATAGTTGGGAATTAATTTGTTTACCCTTAAGATGATAGTACGTTCAGTTTAGGTTTGGGGAAAACAATCGCAATACTTGTCAGAGTTACACTGGTGACGATTTCTTTTTTTGTAAAAAAAAAGTAAAGTTATGTAGTAAGGTAGGAACCATGTAGGGAACAGTTCCTGTACGTAGGGGATAAGTCAGATCTGGTGCGAAAGAAGTAGGGGTCTAAATGTTGAATGTACTAAAAATGAATATTAGTTAAATGTTAATTTGTTTTGAGACCCCTCAGAATAGTGAGAGGAAATTAAAAAGTTTGGCTGGTAATGGCAAGGAGTAGTTACACTATGATAGGGTGTTGATTGTACTTAGTGGGTAAATTGTGAATGAAAATCAGAAAAATCAAACAGGGTGGCCACCCATAATTAAAAAAAAAAGTACCTTAAAGACTGAGCTTTCAATTTAAATACTTCGACTTGAGAGGAAATACTAGGACACATAAGATAATAATTTAGGTATAGGGTCGGTAATACTGAGTTTTGAATATTAATGCTAGGATCTTTTTCATGTTTGCTTGTTGAGGGTAGCACGTATTTTTATTGAGTTCTGTGTAGTAGGCTAATGCGGGGAGGGTTAAGCCAATCTAGCTTTCATTCCCTGAACTTTTCTTTGCCTAAATCTTATACTCCGAAGTTAAGTACCTTTTTTCTCTATTTCTCTCTAATCCTTTCCGCGCATGGCAGTGTGCAGCTAGAAGAGCAGAAGACGTGTGTTTAGTGTGACCAATGAACTCTCAGAGACTCATGACTGGTGGATAAGGCTTTCGAACAATTACCTGGCTGTTGGACATTCCTACCTGGATGAGGGTGCAGTTCAACTTTAGCAAGGTCCAATCTGATACTACTTCACGTGGAAGCAAGGAAGACCACTGGTGTCTGGCTGGAGGCCGCTGACCATGAAGGGTGTGTCTTGCCAGTGATGCGGGGTACTTTGGCCTTACATTTACAAAGAGGAGAGTCTGGTCCAATCCCGTTTCTTGTATGATGGGCATTTGGAGCTGCAGTAGGGAGACCTAGTGAAGGCTCCATGGCTTCGAGGACATGGTCGATGGGACGTAACCATGTGTGAAGACGAGTAGTGCAGCCCTGAGGTGAAGATGTATGTCGTGCCCAATAAACTGTGGGTTAGGGATGTGGTGTATGGACTCTACCGGTGAATACCCTGGTAATTTGGAGGTGACATCCATGAAGAGCGCACCATCCTACTCCCTTTACCATTTCCTCTGTTTGTACCTTGTATGTTCCTACTATAACCCTTTGCTCCCCACGCTAGGATTGGCATTTTGTTTAGTTCTTTGTAATTCGGCATTTGTGGGGTGGTAATTAGATCTTGTGTTAGTTGAATCATGTTACTATAAGTTTCTATAAGAAAGGTTGTCAGAACCATCCAGCGTATTTCCTCGACAGTTGATTTACAGTGTTAATGAGAGAAACTCTAATAGTTTTCCTTAAATTGTAGATTTGGTCCGAATGTGTGAGAATATGTATGTTATGATTTCTTGTGATTTTGATTCTACCTATGGACTGTGTTTCAGTAGAATACAGTAGAGAGACGGGCGGTGCGTGGCGTGCCTGGTTGTCGAGCCCCTGGATGACCTGGAGACCCATTCCTCTCGAACATTCACAAGCGCGCTTTTTCCACCTTATCGAAATGGATCTCCTGGGAGTTGAGGGAGCTCTTCAAGACAGTTGCCGCAACGTACCTCAGAGTTGGTTGTTTATTTCATTATGTACTCACACAACCATGAACACTATTGCAACACCATCAACTACAAAATGTATACCAGCAAAAAAAAAAAATTTTTTTGTAGACTCAATGTGAAAGTCACTTTTCTAGTAGGGACTGTCAATACTTAAAATTTTTTTTTCTTTGTCTGATGTAATTGGGCATTACACAAAGGCAGACCTGGAAAAGACTCGTGTCCCTATAAAATGTGAGTTTGTGGCCCTTCCTTATGGAGAATAAAAATGAGTGTCTAAGATAAAGGCAATGTATCTGGAAAAGTTTTATAAGGCAAGAAGATAACTAAATTCGTTCGATTTGTAAACCTTAGCCAAACTTTAACTGAATAATTGAAATAAAATTTGTGGGTCACAAAAAATTATTAGCCGAGGCAGAAACGTTACGTGTAAAAAATTAGAATTTTTAATTTCGGGAGGAATTTTTTTTTTTTTTTGCTTTTTTATTCTGACACTTTAACTTTCGAAAATAGGTGTTCTGTAAGGAAGCTTGTCTAAATTTTTTGTTCTTGTTCTAACATACCGAGAAACCTAACGCAGGAATCGATGCGAGACGTCAGCGATGTTTTTGTTTAACTTTGTGGAGACAGTAGAGGCGACGCTGCGCACGTTCTTGCCGACGTGTTTTCCGTGATCAGAGCGCGAAGCTAGCACTGCGTGATCCCGACGTGACCGGCAGTAGAGTGTACATCTGTTCGGGACGGTAGGAACTGCTGGCCGAGCAGTATATTGTGGTAAAGGCAGACAGAACACTGTGAGCGTGACACAGCTGGACTAGGGAGAGTGTGCTGCGCGGGTGGTCTGGGTATGCTGCGAGCGGAGGGGTGGGGGAGAGAAGACGGTCTGAGCGTGCAGCTTCAAGTAGGCAGAGGGGTGCGCGGGTAACATGGAAGTCAGTGCTGGTCACGTGATACCGGAGGGGGGGAAGGAGGCAATGGCGTGTTGGTGGAGGGAAGACAACAGGCGTGGCACGAGGGACGAGAGTTACGCGGGGGCCAGGATGAAGTCAGCACGCGTGGTCGATCGCCGAGGTGCTGATCGACAGGAGAAAGTTAAGTGTGGCTTTAATTAGTTTTTATGTTGATGTAAGATGTAGGTAACTTTTGAGTAGGCAGTATGTAGTGAGTAGGGGTGAGTCCAGCGGCAAGTAGGCGAGAGAGAGGAAGGAAGCCTGAGAGCCGAGCGAGGCCAATCCTACAACGAACATCAGTACGAGCTGCTCGGTAAGGAGATATGGATTGAATCGTATAATAACTTAGCCAATTGGGCTCTTCGGAAATTTTTAATCGTATCACCACTCCTAACATTTGATTTAATTCTAATTTTGCTCTCTCTCTCTCTCTCTTTCGGCTTTCGTTTGTTTTCACAATGGCGTCTGGCGGAGTACTCCTTAGAAACGCGGCGCTCGTACTAAATAATGTTGCAATGACCTTGTTTAATTTCTAGACTATGTTTCTATTGATTTTGGTTCTATGTCTCTTCTAAACTCGCGTCTAGTGTTGTTGAATTTTTATCGTCCTATAAATTGAGCTTCCTGGCAGTACTTTTGGTTTATGTGCACTCGCTTGTCGCTAATATATTTTATTATTATTATTATTCTTTGATGAATGTTGATTAACTACGGTACAAGAGTATAATCCCGACGCCAATATTCTTATTTTTTTGTTGCTAAATCTTTAAGGCGGGGCCATGAGTCTTTCTAAATCTCATAATTTGTTATCTGTATAATCAACAGACTACCACTGTTAATTTTAATTTGTTTCACAACCTTAATACAATATGGTTTTTTTAGTTTTTGTTACTTTTGTAGTTTAATGACAATTTTAAACGGAAAAATAAATGTCGTAGTAATGAAAAACTACTTCTTTGATATTGTTCTCCCCGCTTTTATTCATCTCATCATGTTAACGCCGCAGAGTTGTAGTATTAATTATTAGACTTACATATAGTAGTCCACCACACTACACTCATTCCACATCGTCGGTAAAGATCCCCAGTCTCTGTTTTTTTTTTTTTTTTTAGTTGTGGAATTGTACCTCTCGCTGATATCCTTTATTTTTATTTTTTTTCTTTGTAATAAGTTATATGAGCTACGCCATCCAAATCGAAACTCCCAGTATTGCTGATTATTATTTTTTTGTTATTTTTTAAAGATAGCTTCCCTAGTCTGGGGGAATTCGCTGGCCACGGGGTCGACGAAGTCCACAGCTGATTTTATTTTGGCGTTCGGCGTCATGTACCCTGACAATAAATATAAATAAATATATATATATTTATATATATATAAGATGGCCGTGTGTCGAATGAACAGGCGGGCTATAGGGCTACAATATACCCCCTAAGCCGAAATTGATAGTGGGTTATTTATTTATTTACACACGTACTGTTCAGCTCTGGGCCGGTTTACAACAAACACATGTTGAATGACATCCTCATTTGAAAAATAAATTAAAAAAAAACATACGAAAATGTAATAAAAACTAATATAACTAATGGTTACTTACATCTAAATCTAAATGCTTAATGGATGATAAAAACTCTAGTAACTAATCTAAAGACAATCCTAATAACCATATTTATACTTCACCTTATTACAAATATTCTTTTAAATGCAAGATATATAATTTTACATAGTCAAAAATATGGTACTGTTTAAGCCAAGAAAACAATAACAAATGTGTGCAACATTGACATGTCCTAGTAGCATCATCTCTGCAGGATAAAAATTCACTGCCTATTTTTAATAACAGCGTTTCAAAATATTACTTTTATGTAAGAATTTTCAAAACTTTATACTTGTTACTACATTTAAAATCTTCTTCATTGAACTTATGTTTCTTTCGGTAGTTATTCCACAGTTTGCTTTCTATGTAAGTAAACTACTTTTTATCGAAAAACATCTGTGAATTGTGACTTTTAGTTTCGCTTTATGACGTGTTAGATGCATGTGGGTTGGTT
Source organism: Medauroidea extradentata (assembly GCA_003012365.1). Lineage (NCBI taxonomy): Eukaryota > Metazoa > Arthropoda > Insecta > Phasmatodea > Phasmatidae > Medauroidea > Medauroidea extradentata. The sequence continues at coordinate 6,738 of PNEQ01030660.1, forward strand.
CAATCTCTTTTAACTTATTAAAAAGATACGAGGATTGTTTGTACTGTTTGATTTTATCGGTTAGTTTGGTAAGTTGTAGTAGTCTTCTGTTTTTCATATCCAACCAACCAGAGTGTTGCAGATATTCCGTTATGTGCTGCCTCAATTAAATTATAGGCATAATGAAGAAATGCATTTTGAAGTTTCTGAATTCTGTACCGGAGAGTTTTATCGATTTCTGTAAATAGATCAGAGCAATAGTTAAATGAAGATTGGACTAGCAGGTCGCAGGTGTTCAGCTTTAAACATGTTAGTATGTGTTTGAATTGTAGTAGGTATTTTAGCCGATAGTAACCTGTTTGCACCAGCCCTGAAATGTGTTTAGTCCATCTTAAATTTGAATGAATGAACTCGCGACATTTTAATGGCATGTGCGGTTCAGATTTACATATTAGTGTATATTATCTTAATTAAGGCTGTTCAAGAAAGGAAAAAAAAGTTGTTTAATTCCATATTCAGCAACTTCTGTACTTAAATCATGTGTTATGTAAATGTAATGATTTTAAACCAGCACCAATACATCAAAATAGGCTTTTATTACTTTTTATATACTTTATCGTTATGAAGTTATGGCAAGTAAAACAGAAAAAGTATTAGTCATTTATGAACGAAAATTTTTTTAATTACCATAAAAAGTGCTTCTAGCATGCCAAAGAAATTTTGTGAAGCTGCCAGCAGGCATTCTCGAAAGAAAAAAAAATCTTTCAGCAAATTTATATCGAAAATTAGCAGCAACTTGGATTGTCTAAAAAACTGAAACCGTTACGTGAATGTCAAATATAACGGTTTTACACAATAGTGCCATTCTTCCTGATTACACAGACACCAAGTTTATAGCAATGCAAGCAGTCTACCCTTTGTGGTCGGTGACTGAAGTAACATGTGCAAATCCCCGTCGATGACGTGGCGAGGATCCGCTAAGATGTCGAGATACTGCGATAAGCTACCAATAAGGTGGCGCTCCTCATGGAGTTCACTGCAACAACGCAGTGGGGTTTTGTGAGGTACGGTGGCTCGCTTGATACTTGAATTTTCGCGGGTTTTTGGTTGATGCGGTGTAGTGGATTTCGCAGGTTTTTTGGTTAGATTCGGTGTTGTGGATACAGTTGGTGTAGTTAATGGTGATATTGAAAACTAGCGCATGTTATAATCAACTTTTTTCGACACAGCAAAGTCTCGGCGATGGATACAATTTAGGCATAACTGATAACTGAAAAATATCCATATTTAATATATAAATAGTAGATAGGTTTGGCCGAATCTGGAGCAGCGGGTTGCGGGTGAGGAGCCGAGGAGCCACCGCCACCATCTTGTTTCTGGTCGCCATCTTGTTTCTGGCCACCATCTTGTTTTCGGCCGCCATCTTGTTTCCGGCCGCCATCTTGGATTACATCATTTTCCAAATTTTCCAAAATTTCCCAAAATAAAAAACTGTAAATAATTTTGGATCCATCCACCATCTTGGAATAATTCCCACACCTCTCCCCAACCCCACAAATTTTCAGCATTCAATTATTTACGCAGGGCCAGAGGCAGCCATATTTCATTTTTAAAGTTCCCACCAAAAATTAACTTGGTGGATTAATCAATTATATTTTAACTCTAGGAATGGCCACCAGGGGTTTGAGCCACCATTTTTGTTTCCTATTTACTCACTAGATTCAACTCTGTTGGTATACATATATATTTAAGGGCTAATAGTGTATGCCTTATTATATGAACTCTCAACCCTATCACCAATATTACTTTTTTATACTTACCTCCAAGCATCTAGATTGACAAGTCTTGACAAGTATTATACCTCACCAAAGTAATTTGTTTTTATTTTTGCATAATAACTTCATTATTATTCTTTTCAATCAATTATTTATTGTAATTAAGACGTTGCTGACCTACCACCCTCCCCTTTTTCCCGGGCTTGGAACCGGCAACACTACTTCTATTCTAAAGTAGTTCAGGCAGGGTTACTACTACGAAACAAACAACCCACTATACACAGAATATATGCATTGCAGACACTAAAAGAAACGGAAAAAATTAGGACTCAACGCTATAACTTACAACCCAAGAAAACTATACACAACACCAAGAAAACTATATACATCAAAAGAACCTATCAAATACATAATACATAAAAAGAAAATATATATAATTTGCATCTTGGAGAAAAGAAAAAAATTTATCTTCGACAAAAAGAAAGAAATATACATACTGAAGACTGATATATACAACAAAGATGGATAAATACAAAAATAAAAAATATGCTCCCTTCTAGCAGTTATCTAGTTATGGTACCTCCCCCCTCTCCTCTTAACACCCAGCAAGCTACCGAAATAAACTTCCCTGGAATGGTCGTCTGGATCATCGAGGTTCAGTACCATACGAAAAAAAAAAAAAAAAAAAAAAAAAAAACTACTGCCCGACATATCCATGGGGTAGTGTGTGGATGCCGTCCTCACAGATGGCTCGTTTGTTGTCTTCCCAGGACAGAGCCAACTTGTTGGTGCATTCCGCGAAGACTACATGTTGGTGGGACCTTATGCTGCGTACCTTAAAACGTTTCTTGTTCTGCTCCTTCAGTACAGTCTTGTAGTCCTCAAATGTAAGTTTATTTTTCACCACGCATTTCTGTACACTCTTGGCCCTCTCGGAGACTTTGCTATTGCATCGGTACGTATTAATCAAAAGTCCAGAAATCTCGCGGCAACTCTCTTCCTCGTAGCTCCGAGAAATAAGTCAGATCAGTGTCAAAGTATAGTCGGAGAGCAGTTAGTAATAGCAAGAATTCTCTAGGCCGTGGTATGTACTGTTACCTGAGTCTTTACGAAACACGAGACTTACGTACATATGGCTGCCGCAGTATATCGCGTAGGGCGCGCCGAGGTCCCTTAGTTCTGCCGTCACTGTATTAAATTATTCTGCTCGCACGAAAGTCGCGGCTCTGTAGACTTTGATCGTTTTGCTCACTTTACATTTAAAATAACTAAAAACGAAAAAAAAAATTAATATAAAGTGTAAGGAAGTTCAATAAAGGCAACTAAGATTTTTAACATAACAGACAGACAGTGAAACAGAATTGAGAATATGATAAATGTATCTCAGAAGTTCGTCCATAATCTAACAGAAGTTATCGCCTGTCTACACATATAAAGAAAACATGTTTTTCGCATGGTACAACGGCACTGTAGTACGTATTTGCACGACTTTCTGTAGCTCTTATCCTGCGTGAAATGGTGACTCATGTTCATTACTAACACGATGCTCAGCTGACGATACATACAAAACATTCTATTCCTATACCCTCATATAGAAGGATTTTACGCTAGTCATAAATACCCCCATAGAAATATAATACTGATAGTGTAGTATAAATAATTTTATAGTGTTTACAAATTAAATGTACTAATATGTTGGGTAAAATATTTTAGTTTGTTAATAATTTTACTTACAAAATGTAGTTCATATTTAAAAATAAAAAAAACGAATGTTATGAAAGATGTTGATGTTGCGTAGATACAGATCCTCTATCTTAAAGGCGAGGTCTTTTTCCAAAATACTGACAGTACTGTGAACAAATTTTAGTGTGTAGAGTTAATTATATAGAAAGGGTAATCTCACTCAACTTATTGTTTATGGAAATTTGCAATGTAACAGTTATTTTCAAATATACTAAGGAATTTCTTTACCTGCCTATTAAAAATGCTTCAATTTAAGAGCAAGATTCTCATACAAATGCGTACGAAATCTAAAGTTAGATCGTACACAGTTCCTAAATCTTCATACAAATACGACAATTCTTGTACATCTGGCAACACTGCTGGTAACTTCAAATGTGTTCTGAACAATCAGTCGGTTCAAGTTACGTGCGTGAAGTGTATGCTGCTCGCTAACAGATCATATGTGCTATATGTGATGTCACCTCAAAAAAGAATTTGGTGTAGTTTTATAAACTATTGTGAATTTAAAAATAATACATATTTTATATAAATATTCAAGTTAAAATGATTTTTTGTAAAAAAAATAAGAGAATATATAGTCTACCAATATCACAGATTCGTCAGTTATTGGCCCCTACACAAATGATATCCTCTGGAATGAATTTTTTAGGATAAAGTTAACATCATATTAATTTCGTGCTTCTGAATTGAAACCTAATTTCAGTAAATTGTATGCTGAATATGTATAAAAAATAATTGTATTTATGTCAAGGTGGTTTAGGTATATGTTGCGAGGTTTCTAAAGGCGAGGATACAATTACGAATCACAGTGCGTTCACTAAGTTTTTTAAAACATATTCCTTACAGTACATTGTGCATCAAACTCTAGAATAGATCTACAAGATGAGACTGAAAAAAAAAAATAAAATAAAAAACATATTTGTGATACAATTACTTATTTTGGTTATTCATTCAAATACAAATACAGCTACGATTATAACTATGCTAATAAACAAACTGGAACCGAAGCAAAACAAAATTTACTTCCTCCTTTAT
>PNEQ01030661.1:0-20267 GCA_003012365.1 Medauroidea extradentata
ACGACAACTAGTCCCGCGGGAGAAACGCGAACTAACGCTGTGTTGTACTCGACCACCGCGCGCAACTGGTGTGGCGCATCACAGCACCGGCCATAATACTGTGGCACAGGCAGCCGGCTCGGTTTTCGTCGCTGCGTCTCCACTGGTCGTGAGCCATGAACTCATGTCAGGCGCAGTACAATTCCCCTCTCTGTGACGTCTACCTACCACTAGCGCCACGCTTCTTCCCCTCACGGCAGGACTAGTTGTCGTGGTCGAGTAGTACGTGCCAAAGATAATTTACTGAAAAATTACAGCAAAATTAGGTATGTGCCCAGCGTGATCATGCTGTAGCCTGCTTCAATTTGTGCGTTATAGTAATTTAGTCAATAGTTGTATTTACTTTGTTTAAGTTATAATGCTTTTGATCAGTTCGTATTTGGCGAGACTGGCTCCGTAAAAATCTACTAAATGTGTTGTCTAGTTTAGTAAATTATATCACGTCTCTATTCAGCTAACTAAAGCTGCCCACTAGAGTAATTCAAGTACACGTTACGCCCTAAAAAAATTTGTAAATTTGTCACATGTGCGTATAGGAGCGTTAAGATAGCAGCTATGGTAGAATTGTTTCCCTGACATCCATGGTAGCACTCATAAACTTTTTTTTTATATATAAAAGTCAATTTTATACTAAAGTTACCAGACTTGTATTATGACCGTTGTAAAAATGTGTATATTTACAAGGTGTAAGTATGGTAACTGCCCCATACTTCGCTTTCTAAACATTTTAGGAATTTTTTACAGTGTATATATATATATTTTTTTTTTATAACTATTTATGTTTTGAAGACATTTTCATGTGAGATATTTTTGCGATAGAACCAGTGATTTTTGGTGAAATAATGTTTACAACAATTTGTTTCAATGCCTTACATGCACATATGCAGCTGTGCTTCATGGTTATTGGCAATGTGTCTTCGTGCGGAGGCGTCACTCATTAGACTGTGCCAATCAGAACAAGGTTAATGCGACACCACACATCTGGGATTTGCAGGTAGAACCCCATGACGCTGTTAAAAACCTCCTATCTCTAACCACGAGTCAGAGCTACAGATGTTCACATAAGACATTGAAACAAGTTGTTGCAAAATTATTTCTACCAGGAATCACTTCCTCTACCGATGCGGTCACTTCTTATCAAACCTGCACGATCCATCTCCCTGGAGTAGCAGCCAGTGAACAAGAAGCAGAGGACAGACTGTCGGGTCCAGCCGGCTGGTTGTTGAACCCGCGAAGTTTCCGTGCCTCTGCCAATCGTGGCGTGTCCTCGGTATAGTCTGTTTCGTGTAACTTGTCCGTATTTTGACAGCTCTCTTCTGAGAAATGTGTCCGACAGTCCCATTGTTTGGAGCTTTAAACCTACCTGGCTTCCTGGAAAGGCGCTTTCTCCGCATGCCTGTGTACAGACAAGTTTCTCAGAAGTGAACTGTCAAAATACGGAACATTTACATGACACAGTCTCCTAATTAGCAGATATGAATGTGCAATAATTAGCTGCAGCTATGGTCTCCTACTGAATGTTAATGGTAAAATTAACTTTTTTTTTATAGTTCTAAACTTTTCCACCTGATTAATTTCAACGCTAGACTATAAGTATGTAGATTAACGTCCGATGTCATAATGCTCGATAATCCACAACGTGTTCCTGCCTCCACGGTGTGTATGAGAGAAGGCCGGGGTGAAGATTGGACCGGCTGCTGGAGTAGCGAGACATTCCTGTCGGTCTGTCCGGCCCGAAGAATGGATGAGGTGAGGTGAGATGAGTGTGGAATAGCGCCGGAATGAGAGAGGCAAGGGAAACGGAAGTTCCCCGACAACACTCGCCGGTCAACGGCAACGTCCGCCACATTTCCCACAAGCGAAAAATCCGGGATTGAACCGCTATCGCGTAGGTGGGAGGCGAGCGGTCTGACCCTCGACCATCGCGGCCCCCTCAATACAGGACACGTATTACTGGTTGGATAATGTTGCGTGGGCTTCAAGGGTGTTCACGTGGCAAAATGTCGTTATTTTAGATTTGCACCGCATAGTGTTGGTTTTATAGACGTTACTTGTGGCTACATTTTCCACTTGCAACATTTTTTAACTCTCATGGTTTTCTCATAGCGAGATTACAAAGTCAAAATTTGGAAGTTTCGGGAACATAGGAATAACAAAAACTAAGTGAATTAGCCGAATGAAATAATTTACAATGAAATTGAGATATTTTGGGCAATATGCTAAAAGATTATAAAACACACAATGATATTCCTTTGTACTTAAAAAAAATCTGAAAATTATGATTTACTTCATTTATGGCAATTTTTTAAAAAATACAAAAGTATTTAGTTTTTTTTTTAGCATATTGCCTATAATATCTCATTTCAGTGTAAATTATTTCATTCGAGTCAGTCACATGGTTTTTCTCATTCATAATATGTTACCATAACTTGCGAATTCTGACTTTGACATGCCGCTATGGAAAAAACTATGAGAACCAAAAAATTTTACGAGTGGAAAATGTAGTTGCAAGTAACGCCTATAAAACGAACACTTTGTCGTGCAAATATAAAATTATGCATTTTAGCCGCGTGAACACCCTTAAGGCTTTGCTCACTAGTTTATACTTTTTTAGCGATATTAATTTTTTACGTCTAAACCAGAGCAGATATCAAAAATTTGTCTGGCAGTTTTGTTTGAAATCGTCTTCTCCGTGTCGGCTGATTTTTTTTTCCCAATTCGGTGAATACTACGGTTTTAGCTAATAATGTAATTCTGTTTAGTTGACTTTTTAGTTGGAACCGTATAATTTCTTGCTTCGAAGTAATTAGCTATCGCGTCGAAAACAGTTTTACATAAAATTGCCAAACATATTTTGATATCTGCTCTCGTTTAAGTTTTAAAAAATGCTATCGCAAGATACTAGAGAGCGCGAGCATGGATTGGGATTTAAATGTTTAATTATATTGGGAGTAACTCAGTATAGTGAGCACTGCTAAAATTTATCTTTAAGACTTTTGGCAGACATCTTTACTATTTTTAACATGACCTAGTCCATGCAACCAAACACCAGTTAAAACGTTTCACCTCTCGCAAAGGTTATATATATATATATATATATATATATATATATATATATATATATATATATTAAGGGGTGCGATCTACAGCAGTTTTCATCGCCATGTCTTTCTTTTTATATTTGTGCCAGTTATTTTTTTCTGGTCTTAGACACAAAATTTGACTAAATTTTCTTCTCATAAAAATTTTTTATCTCGCGTAGTTTTTGCGTAATGGCTTGATAAAGCCAAATTTTGCGTGTTTCCGTTTTAAGGACGACACTAAAACTAACTCACTTACCAAACTGAAAAAAAAAAAATCACAGTGAATAACGATGTCGTAGGCTACAAGTTCAGCTATGTTAAGAGGGCGTGGTACATAATTCAACGCTTAAAGCATCAATCTACAACTGTAGATTTCTTGAAGCCAATATGCGAAAATTAAACAATAGCAATCCTAGACAATAGGTTTAGCCAACGTTTTAAACAAAATTGTTTCCAGTGTTACGAACTTCTGAAGCATAATCTCTGACGCCGGAACCTCGTGCATTTAACTGCGGCGCAAGAGATCACGAGTAACAAATTAATAATTCTGGATAAATATTTACTCACGAAGTTGGCAAATACCATTATCTAGGATTGTCATTGCGTATTTTATCCACATTGGCTTCGAAAAAAGCGTAGCAATCAATTGATGTTTTCAGCGTTTATTTATCTATCACGCGCTCTTAAACCACAAAATAAAATATTTTCGTATTTTAAAAAAAATATTGAGTTTCTAAAATTTTAATTTTAAATTTCAGCATTTTTATTTAAATACAAATAGTTTTTATTCTTTGTTTTCATGTACGTGAAATTGTAGCCTACGGTGTATTCTTCCACTGTGAATTTTTCCAGTGTGGTATGTCAGTTGGTTTTACAGAAACGCGGAAATTTTGACTTTAAGAAGCCATTACGCGAAAACTATTAGAGATACAAAAATTTCATAAGAACAAAATTTTGTCCCATTTTGTGTCTAAAATAAGATGACATATATATATACGGTACAAATAAACATTAAAATCATGGCGATGAAAATTGCTGTAGATCGCGCTTAACCCCAATTAAGTAATTTTTGTCTTGTTATTAAAATGATTGACGAGTTCTCACTTTAATTCACAACGGAATGACCTGCCATTGGCTACGTAACGTAACATTTATAAACCCACAGCGTAATATTTTGAATCTTAAAAAAAATAGCTAATATACCGGAAGAAAGTTGCAAGTTCAGCAATTTTTTTTAACTATCAATTATGTTCACTGGAAGTTTTTTCAATAAGTTACGTAGTCCATGGAATGTTATTTCACAGTGAATTGTTTCGTTTAAGTACGTGGGTTAGTTTCACTATTTGCAAGGCAGCGTAACATGCAAATTTTGACTTTGACGGGCAGTTATGAGAAAACTATGAGAGTTAAACTTGTTTCGTAAGAGGAAACTGTACTCACAAGTATTCGTCTACAAGACTAATATTATTTCGTCAAAATATACCATTTTGATACTAAATGCACTTCTGAACATCGAATGGCATACATTTTCAACGTCACATTTTTATTTTCACATTTCTACCAGATATTGTCTTATTTTATACGTAAATTGTGAATAAATATTGGTCTAATTAATTTTTTTTATCTCTCAAAGTTTTTGCCTAATGACGCGTAAACTTCAAAATTTGCATTTTACAGTTTTATGTACGCCACTAAAACTAACTAATACACCGAACTGAAATAAATGTATAGTGAAAAACGATGGTATGGCTACAGAATCTCCTATATAAGAAAATTATTTTTTTTGTGCGTTTTAAAGAAATTTTTGAATTTTTGAAAATTTTAATTTCTAATTTCAGCAGCAGCACAGTGCAGAAGTGTTGATTCGGCCCGGGTCGTCAGTCAGATTGCAGATTGAAGCTGCGAGGTCGGTGATAATGCCTACCATATGTTCCAGCGCTCGGCGGTGGGCGTCGTCGTCGAAGGTGCGTGGACCGCCGCGAACCCCCGCGCATGCGCAGAGCGCTCGGGCCGCGAGCTATTATCGATTCTCCTGTCGGGTAGGACGCGAGGAGTTGATGATCGATGTTGCGCGGCCCGCTCATGACCTACCCTCCCTCTGTCCCCTTCTCACTCTCTCTTTCTCTCTCTGTGCTCGCCGACCCCGGGCGACATCTGCCGCGGCGTGATTGCCGGCCACGTCGGTCTCTGCCCGCTGTCCCTTCGACCGACGACCCTCCTCGCCGGACCTGTGCACCGGTGCGAAAACAAGCCGAAATATCACAAGTAGGTCATCTGCTAATTAAGAGCCCTACAGGGGGTGGATATGCCGTATACTGCGCAGGCAAACACTTGAAGTCAGTGTATTTGTACCCTTGTTGTACGAACGATTGCACACGTGGTGACTGTAGCTCATAAACATTGTTTCCGTCATAAGAGCCAATGTATTTTACACGAATTTTGAAGAGCAATAATGTAAACATGATATATTGAACGACAAATATGCCTTGTTTAACTTGTCTACATTGCTTCGAGAACAATATTTTTTGCAATAAAATGTTAACATGACTGTGTTTTGAAAAACATTTTTGCGAGTACCGACATCGCCTACTGTTTGCGCGTGAAAGTCATTGTTGAGCTAAAAGGTACATCTGCTATGTATTTAACATTTTGTGTGCAAATGTGTTTTAAGGGCTTGGGCCCGAGTTTCTCGGCTTTCGAGAGAATTATTTTTGAAATCCAGACGAGAGTCAATATCGTAAAATTGCTTCGTAACTGTTTTGCAAATTGGTTTTACTATGCAATGTAATTTTTCGAGACAAACTGTGTGATGAGTATAGCTGATTTTATCAATTAAAAGGAAATTTCGTTAATTAACTAACTAGCAACTATTTTGCAGTCTTCTGACTTGGCAAAATTAGATTATGCCGTTTAAATCAGTCATAACAGTCACGAAGCGATTTTACGATATCGGCTCCCATTTATGTTTAAAAAAAATAATTGTTAAATGCGAAGAAACTCGGGCCCATGCCCTTAATTGCTATTACCGAGCAGTTGCATATCGTCAGTGACTTATATAAGCGTAAATAAGCACTATATATGGCCGTATTTACAGGGGTTAGTTTGCTAGTTTTATCTACATATACAATTGTTTAACCATATAAATCACGCTATGCAAATATGAAACATGGCCTTTTTACTCATGTAATATAACAGTAGCAGATTTCTTTCTCTTGCCTGTTCTCTCTTTACACCCGAATGCAACGTTTCCATTCAAATTGTTCGACCTTATCAATACCATAAACGCTTACGAAAAACGTTACACGATCTACTCGATACGGTAGATATTTCTAGTACGGATTTTTCACTAGTTGAAGTTACATATATGCCACCACTGACTTTTTTGTTCGTCTCTGTGGTGCCGCGTACATTGCTATGGATCGTGTAAGCGGTTTTTTTTTCAATAACCTTAAAATTGTGGGCAAAAAAAACATTTTTACACACAAAAATAACGCGAAAATTTCTGTTCATAATTTATTTTCTGCAATGGTATTTACGTTGCAATAATTCTCCTTCTCTCGCCGCAGAAAATTGTTTTTGTCCGGAAGCAATGTCACAACAGGTGACCTAGTGCCGTTGAAAATAATTGAACCTGTAAAACCACATTATTTCTCCGCCAGGGCTCCGAGATAGGCAGCGCCCTTAAAGAGGTTATGATGTGCTTATGGTAACAAACTAAAATCACTCTTAAAATAAATAAACGCAATTTACTACCAACTCACCAGTTTCATCAACATTTGTGGGCAAAATTAAACTCCGGCTCGAATAAAAATCGATATAATTTCTATTCGGAATTCGCATCGCGTACGCAATGTCATTCGAGCTGACGTCACAGAAAGACGGGCCTAGATGTCATCTCCCGAATCGTCGTGAAAAGTTTGACTTAAGAAATCTACTGTGTTCTTTTGTTTCTTCATCGTTGTGTCGTCTAGTCTGTAGTCTGTGACGACGTCGTCGTCATTCTGTCGTGTGTCCGACATTGTCTTCGTCTTAGTTTTGTCTGCGCTGTCTTAAGGGGCCCGCCTCGTTGCCATAAAATCACACTGCAGCGTGCTTGAAGAAAACGTTTTACACCGAAACTAATACACGTGTGTTCACGCCGTTTGTCTACGAAATGAACACACACTTCAGACGACTGCCCTTAAGTACTTTCAAGACAACACACGTATTAAAAATCCTCTTTTAGGGCACGTCAAAATGGGTTAAAACGGGGTTTTCAGGCTGCTATAGCGGAAAATGTACTAGCCGAATACATGTGAAACCACTTAAGGGTAGTGCATTGGACTTTAGTAAAGTGATTTCGTAAATAAAACAATAGGGTCACCACTTAAAGACCCATAGTTTTTTTTTTTTTTTTTTTTTTTTTTTCGTGAAGACTGCACGCCTTAAGCGTAGAGGCGACGCACCGTTGTATGGCCCATACGACGTCGCCCTTGGTCTTTCTACTTTTCTTTTTGGATGTTTATTTTTAGAGAGCAGAATAATCCGCGGGTTCACTGACCTGTAGGCTAGCCTCCAAGAATATATGTGTGCTCGGGACACGAGCTGATCGTTGGTTGTTTACTCATGGGCCTCTCCGGTAAGTAAATTTAGGGGGGGAGAGGACATGGGATGTAAATATATTTGGCGAATATAAGTAAAAATATCCTAACAGAATGTTTGATAAATAAATTTGTCTTTCAAACAGGTTGAGCGCTGAAATAACTATCCTTTACGTGAATTAGTATTCAAGTTAACAATATATAAATAACACACAACAATACCTTCACTTGAACAATGTTTAGATATTATAAGATTGTATAACTCAAAATATCAATATGTCCCTGTGTCCTCTCCACAAGGAATGTTTGGAGGGGACATGTCCTTTCCCCCCCAATCACCCCCGCCAGAGAGGCCCATGGACTGTCAGAGTGGTACCACGTGATTGGACCAGCGGGTAGTTGCTTCTTTATTGTTTGCTCAACGCCCTCTAGGAGGTGTTCAAATAATTCGAAGACCAATCGTGAAAGTGACATGAAATTACAGTTGTTTGAAATCTAGCGTGTGCCCAAAATAAAATTGCAAATTTTTCTGGTCCCTATTTATTTATTTATTTTTTTTTATTTGTTGTTGACTAATTTATGTGTTCTTTCATGTTCTGTTCTTTTGGTTTGTGGATGTGTTGTCTACACCCAGACTAGGCTTGTTTTTTCGTTTGTTTTTCTTTGTCTTCATACTAAGATCTCTGCGACGGCATAATATTGCAATGGCGTATGTTCGCAACAGTACAGTACGTTATTATATCCCATTGCGAGAAACAAAGTCACCGTCCGTATACCCCAGCACGTAATGCGTTTCTTCCCTTCACGACGCGTCAGGAGCGCAGGCGAGAAAATGTTTGGATTGTTTTAAGAATATTAAAAAAAAAAAAAAGGGGGGGGGGAAGCAGGAACCGCAGTAGTGGCCAAGCCGCCCTGGGGCAGTTCGTGACCACTCTTCGTCACGGTCTTATCAGCTCCGGTATTTCGACCTCGGCGTGGCTCTCCGCCTTCCTCACATACCCGAGGATGCTGTTGCCGTGCCCGAAACCACGTGACCAGGTTTGTGCTGTAAGTGTTAGGGGGTGTAGGGTGTTCAGGTAAGGTAAGCGTCTTTACGTCTCTTCGACAACGAGGTTATTGGAGGCAGTGGCGTAGCGAAATGAGGGTGCAGACAGGGGTTGTAACTTCCCCCTCCCCTTTTTTTGCCCATGGTGTCAAGTTTTATCTTCAGCTGATATATTGAAATTGTATGTGATAAATAGAATTTATTCTACAATTGCCACATTAGATCCTAAGCGTTTAAATGATATCAAAAGAAATACAAGGAGTACAAGCCAAGTAAAATTTGTTAAACACCCTGCCCCCTCTGGGTAGTTACCATTTTTTGTATAAAGAAATATTGGCTACGGCACTGCGGTGAGACGATACTAAACACACTGTCAGCAAATACACTATAAAACAATACGGGACAACTTATGCATTTCTGCGAGAACACTATTTGTGTTTCAACCTCAAGCCGACAGGCGCTGCCAACATACCTGGTTGGAGAAGAACATTCCTTTTCTTGACGAATAACTAGAGTTAATCGCCATGACTAAATAAATTACCAAAATCCAAAGCAGCAGTGCTCCAAACATGGACACAAGAGAGTGTTTATGTAAACACAAACCTACAAACACTAAATTAATCAACGGTTCCACCTAAGGCCGCTAGGTTATTTTCGCCCGTCTCTGTTATTATCATAGAGATGTCCAGTATTTGTCTCTATAGTATTTGCCGTCAGGGACTGAGAGAGATGTTGTCCTTAAGACGCTCGTCTACCTAGAGCTGTTTTCCGTGTTGGAGGCTAAGAAGTGAGGGAGCGATAAGGACGACATTGGCACGCACATAAAGTGCCTCATCGCCGCTATGCGCAAGGCTCTCGACTGTCGTCCTGCTTGTAACTAAGGGACTTTCAAGCAGCGACCCTATAATTTTATTAGTGAAAAGGTTTAAGGAAAGTACAACACAGGGCCCTATACTAGTTTCGCAGACGTTCGTCCACAATATTGTGAGGCGTGGCAGTCTGAAAATGCCGTTTTCGGCCATGTCGAAGGGCTTAAAATGCTTTTTGCGACACACGTGATGTGTTGAAAGTTGTATTGCGCCCTGGTCTGAAATGAAACCCGCATGAGCACACGTGGAACAGTTTGTTTATAAAACGTGTGTTTCAAACACACTGCAACGCAGTTTGAGAGGCAGGTAACCGGGCGCTTTAAAGGATCTATCCCAGTATTCTCTTGGAGCGGTTTGGGGAAACCACGGGGATCGAACCCGGGCCTCCCGAATGCGAGTCTTAAGGTTTACCGTTGAGCAACCTCGCTCGGTTTTAGGGTGTAAAATTTACCGATGCGAGTTTCACGCTAAATTCCCAAATAGCTCCGTAAATTCGTCTGCTATTGTTTTTTGTGATTTTTTTTCCGCTTTTCGACTTAAAACCGAATACATGTCCATTAAAAACAAAAATTAATTAATTGATTGAAAACCAACAGTGTCATATTCTATTAAGTGATACATTTATTTTTATTTTAATGTAAATGTAGTATTTTGTGTATAAATAATCATAAAACAAAAATATAATACTAAAATAAAATTCATATTGCAGACAGTTCAAATACAACGAAATAATTTATCTAGGCTAAAAAATGTTGACTATTTATTTAACGGAGAAATGTATAAAAAACACTGACATACCAAAATAACTGCCAACAAGTCTCTAGTTTGCAACATTTCCGTACGCAGCGTTGTTTTGTAACGTTCTTATCAATCCACCTTAAATTCCCAAACTCTAAAAATGTGTGATAGTTGATTCGGACACGGATTGTGTACACAGGGTGTGAAAGGTAAATGTGTATAGCTATACACAAGAATTTATAGGTTTTCTATTACGTAATACGTCGAAAACCGTTAGCTATTCTCTACGCAACTAACGCAGTTTAAGATATGTCAAAGTATAATATTATCTTGTTTCTCTACTAATGTTTAAAAATTAGAAATATTAAACAATTTGGCTTGTGAAATGTTGTTGGCTGCTCCATTTGCGTTAGTTTTACAATTCCATTTTTTATGCTTCCTGCTATCGTTTTGAGGGGTTTTCTTTCTTTTGTTGTGTGACTTAACAACACTGGATGCGTGGTTAAACTACTATAGTTAATCATTTGAAAAACATGTCTTCTGATTTCTAAATGTGCATTGAAAATGTTTAAAACTTATTTTTATTGTATGATATAAATTGCACAAATAATATTCGATTTTTTTTTATGTAGCAACTGAATGGAGTATTTTCTTTCGAATCTGACATTTTCTTCGCCTCGTTTGGCTATTTTTACTTTGAATTTCATCGTAAACTATGTGTGAACCGTTTTTTGAATCATCATGAAACTTCTTTTTTTTTTGTACGTATGTCTTTTGCAGTCATTATGAGCTGTATAACAAGATGGTATTTATTGTAAAGTATTTCTCTTCTTTCTACCTTTATTATATTTTTTTTTTTTTTAGCGGTATTAGTTTTTAAGCCTATCAAAAATCAGTTTGGCAGTTTTGTTCAAAATCGTCTTTTCCATGTTAGCGGATTTTTTTTCAGGGCAGTAAATAAAGTAGTTTTAACTAATTATATGATTAATAACAAAATTCTGGTCAGTTAAATTTTTAATCGAAACCGTATAATTTCTTGTTTTGAAAAAAAAAAGTTATCATGGCAAGGTAAATATTTTAAACAAAACTGCCGAACAGATTTTTTAATATTTGCTCTCGTTTAAGCTTGAAAAAATAATTATAGTTTTTTTTTTTTTTTTTTAAGAAAAAAATTCTAAACACGTTTCTAATGTAAGAATTTACTTCAAACGATGGTGAAATGGTAGTTGTAAAAAATAAAGCTTAGAAAGATTATTTCGGATCCCCTCAAAATGGTTTTTTGTATATTTTATAACTAAACAATTTCTGAAGGGATTTGTGTGAAACTACGATAGAATAGAAAAGTGTATTGGACTTTGATTAAAACTTCCCACTAATAAAATGATGGGGCATCAATGAAAGTGTCAAGTTAGACGAGTGATGTACGATACCACTGCACAGTGTCTTGCGGTAGAGACGATACCAAGCCACATGAGCCGGTCAATATCGTCCTTGGCGGCGTGATTCACACAAACACACGAGCCGCCTTATATCGTGGCAACACTGGTCTTCGGCGCACTGAACGGAGTGTGGTAGAGCAGGTTTCGGGACAGGTGTTCTCTAGGGCAGGTGCGATGATGGTCAGCCACTGGAGTGTCGTTCAGAGAAGAGAGCTAAGCGAAGAGATTCTCGTCCTCCTTTTCTTCATTCCCTTTCTTATTTCTCTCTTTCCTACAACCACCCCAGCCTCCAGTTACACATGGGAAGAGACGGAACAGACCGGAGGACCACACACAAACTGAAGAATGAGAGATTGTCGCCATGTTTAATTTTTGTATTCCGTGTCATAACGTTTCTTTTGAGTAATTTTGTGTAACTTCATTCTAGAATACATATTGACTAAGTTAAATGAGGGGAGCAAAAGAGACATTTCAGATTGCGCAATACTCGTAATAGAATTGGCGCAAAAAATCGTGAATGACGACGTATAATTTTACGTAAAAAAATTGTTAATAAAAAAAAATTCTTGAATGTAACAATTTTTGCATACCTTGGAAGACCTGTATTTTTTAACAATAATTTTTACATGAAATCAAAGGTGTCGTTCATGCAGCTAATACACTTTGAGTAAGTAGCGAAAAGAGTTAAATCACTACTTTGATACGCGCTTGCACGTATACTATGGAACCGAGAAATGTTTCATTTGTGGGAAACGTTGCAATTTTCAAGAGTTGGACATTGTTTCATACAGTTATAAATTTACGAATTTTTAGGAGCAGAGCGCTCTTAACGTTTGAAACTTTCTTCACTGAACGAAATAAATATCAATTTTAAGTGATCTATGGTACAGCTTCTTTCCTCCATTTTCTAATATAAGGGCCTGTATTACCACCTCCGAATAAAAGATCTGAATAACTATCACCCGAATATGCTATTCGGGGAATAATTAAACTCCAGTGTATTACAACCTCTGAATAGAAACCGAATAGTTATTCGTCATACATTCAGTAGTGCTTGTTAGTTTTTTCTATGGTTGGTACTTAAATTCTAATTAAGTGCATGCTGTTTGGTAAAAGTTAGTGTCGCGAGGTTGGTGAAATTAAGCACACGTAAAATAAGAAGACACATAGATTTTTCTAGTTATGCTGATTTACAAATTAAGATCAGAAATAAGCAAATTATCAAGAAATATTGATGTTATACAAACAACTACGATGGTGTATTACTTAAATATCCAATAAAACATGTTAACTACGGGATATACTTACAATTACATTTAAAGTGTAGTTTAAACTACACCAATAGAGAGCACGGAGTTTCAAATTAAATCGCACGCAAATACTAAATATAATTGTCACTCTTTATTATGCGTAAATAATTATTTAAATACAGAAAATTAGTTTTCATTGTTCCTACTTAAAATTATTTGTTTAAATAATACAAAATTTTATGTTAATTTAAATTTTTTTTCAACGATTTGTTTCAAGCTCTTCTTTTCACATTAATATTTATGTGCTGCAAAATCTAATTAATTAAACGTAAAAAAATTGCTATAAATACGATAAATGTTCATGATTGCCATGAACGAAGTGGGCGTTTCATAGTCAATTTATATACAATGAAAAACCTTTATATTACTATCTACCTCTAGAGTTTAAGAAAAGTTGTTGAATACGGACCATGTGCTTACCTCAGCATTGCATTATTTTGAGTAATTAGCGTATTAGTAACCTTCGATTTAACATTAATCCTAACCTCGACATGTTTCTGAGGTGGGAAACTGCTCGCCGCCATTTTATATCTATTCGCTGAATAAGAGGCTATCGGCTGGTCTGAGCACCAAATAGTTTATTCAGTAAATAGGCACTCGAATAGCACAGTTCAGGAGTCGTAATACGCTCTTAGTCGCTATCCAGAGAATAAATTTTATTCAGGACTTTATTCGGAGGTGGTAATACAGGCCCTAAGTATTAAAAAATACCGGAAGTAGTGCACAGCTATAGCGTTTCGGCGTACAACGTCCGACACCACGGTAAAAATTAATATTTTAGATATCATTAGGCCTACTAACGATAAAGTCGTCAAACATGACTTGTAAAAATATTCTAGCATAATATAAAGAAAGTTGTTTAACAGGACATAAGTAGTTTCAGTGGCATAGATAGGATTTTTATCCATACAAATATATTGCGGGATGGAGAGGGGGCGTGTTACCTGGATATGTTTGCAAGGAACACCGGCCCCACTCCTTAAGAGAGGGGGATCCGGCGGTCCTCCCCCGGGAAAATTTGGTGTCCAATGTGAAAATAAGTGCTTATTTTGTAACAAAAGTATCGAACATCCGTAGAGATAATGGTTTATCGCGGAAAAACTTGATCTTTTGCTGGGTTTCAACGCACGTTCAGCTTACCAGAATATTACTGGCTTTCGCTTGTGCGTGGAGCTGTTACCCTATTTGACTGAGCCAGTAAGGATCTCGCTATTGCAATATGTGATGCCTAGGGCCAGGTAGTTTTCGCGAAAAGATTTTTGCATCACTTTGTTTCAGTGCCTTACGTGCGCACCTGCATCTCTACTTTGCGGTCAGTGATTGGATGCCGTAACACCCAGCGTGCGGAGGTTAAACCCGCAAATCACAGACGTGATGTGTGACAGTTATCCGTGTACTGATTGGCACAGTCAAATGAATAACAACTCTACACAAAAACACACCCTGTCAATAGCCATGAAGTTGAGCTGCAGGTGTGCACGTAAGACACTGAAACAAAGTTGGGCAAAAATCTTTTCGCGGAAAATACCGGGCCCTATTGATGCCTGTTGTTGGTCTGTACACAGCGTTGTTGTGTGAGACTTATATCACCCAATCATACATGATGTAAGAAAATACAGTGTTTTCAAGGGCATGTTGGTACAAAAATTTTCGCGATATACCATAATTACAGATAATGGTATATCGCGAAAAAAAAAAAAAATGTTTGTGCCAACATGCCCTTGAAAACACAGTGGTTTCTTGCAACATGTATGATTGGGTGATGTACGTCTCACACAACAACGCTGTGTACAGACCAACAACAGGCATCAAATATTACAATAGCGGGATTTTTATTGGCTTAGTCAAATAGGGCAACTGCTCCAAGTACAAGGTAAAGATAGTAAGCTTCTGGTAAGATGAACGTGTATTAAAATCCAGCAAACGGGCAAATTTTCCCGCGATAAACAATCATTTCTAGCCATGATCTCTAAATATCCTACTGGTATAAATACTATAGGTTTGTTGAAAACTTTATTTATATTTTTGTATCTGATGAGGTTGGAACCCATACACCCCACCCACTCACCCGCCTGACTACGCCTCTGAACAGTTCTGTAGTTATGTTCTAATTTTTGCTGTGTGCGTGAAGCAGAAAGGATGTCCAAGCCTGATGAGGGCGACGCTCTCGGCTAGGAAACGTGTAATATGGCTGGCAGCGTCGACCGCGTGCTGGTCCGCTGATGTTCCTTGTTTGTGGCATGTGGGTCAAGGCGACGTTGCGCGGCTTCCCTCCTCTCCCTTCCAGTCACCGCACACGTGCCGGGTCGCTCCGGGTAGGTTAGGTGGCACCTCACCTCCACTCCGCGGTGAGCGAGGTCGACTTCCCGCTCCATGAAGCCCCTCTCACTCCGGCTGGATTTCCGCGTGCGAATATACGCGCCGGCGTAGAAACGGTTGAATACACAGGGTGTATAAGTATAGCGGTTTACAAACTTTCAGAAGAGATACAGTACATCCAGACGAAAGGAAATCACACAGGAATACTTGGTCGAAAACTTTTTCCTGGCACGGTATTGACGCCACAAAACACCAGAAAGAAAGGACGCGATGAAGAGGAGAAAACATGTATATTATTTTTAAGAGTACGCGGCAGATAAATAAACGCTGGAAACATAAATTGATTTCTACGCCTTTTTTGGAAGCCAATATGGGTAAAATTCTCAATGACAATCCTAGATAATGGTATTTGCCAACTTTGAGTAAATATTTATCCAGAATTACTAACTCGTTACGCGTGATCTCTTGCGCCGTAGTTAAATGCACGAGGTTCCGGTGTCGGAGATTGTGCCTCAGAAGTTCGTAACACTGAAACAATTTTGTTGAAAACGTTGGCTAAACCTATTGTCTAGGATTGCTATTGTTTAACTTTCGCGAATTGGCCTCAAGAAACCTACAGTTATATATTAATGCTTTTAGCTTTGAATTATGTACCTCGCCCTCTTAATACAGCAAAAAACTAAGATAAAAGAACATAAAGACGTCGATCGTCATCACCAGCCAAAGACTTCCCAGCATTTTGCTGTATTAGGATTAATTAACGTGTTTTATCCTCTTATCCGTGTCGTTTCTTTCTTGTGTTTTGTGTCGTCAGTACGGCGCCAGTAAAGTGTTTCCGACCATGCATTGCTATGTGATTTCCCATCGCCTGGATGTACTCTATCTCTCCTGAAAGTTTGTAACCGCTGTACTCATACACCTGTACATAGCCTACTAGGAAATCATCAGAATGAATTCGAATATGTACATGATGTCCTTGGAATGAGTGATGCAATGTACGGATTGTCCTGGAAATTGGTTGGGATGTGTACGGGATGTCTTCTAAATGAGTAGGATGTTTACGGGGGATAATATGTACAGGATGGCCTCGGAATGGATGATGATGAGTACGGGATGTCCTTGAAATAAATGAGTATATGTGCAGAGGCTGACCTGGAGGGTAAGAAATATATTTTAAAAGTTATTTTTTATTCTGTGATATTTCTTATTTTGTGTGTTTGTGTGTGCCAGGATAAAATATTTTTGTACTTGTTATCTGAATTCAATTTCCGTAAACCGGGGTTACTTTGACCATTTTCGGGGTTACTTTGACTATTCAAAATATTAGTTTTTGGGTTATCTGGTAAATAAACAGATAATCTGAGCCGAGTATTTTAAATAATTCCCTTTATCCTTATAGCTAATGTTTAAAACTTTCATCACTAAACAATACAAAAACCAACATTTTGAGTTGTCAAAGTTATCCCGCAATGTCAAAGTAACCCCGGTTTACGGTTTCCCCTTGTAGCACTAGCAAAATTCTTTTAAGTTATTATCAGGTTAGTGATCCCAAAGGAGAAAAGTCTTTTGTACTCTCCAGTCCAAAATTCCATGTTGGTGACAGCTGTGCAGCGTAATGGTCGTCAAGAGAACGGCACTGCACCTCCTACTATTCGGAGAATTGGACGACGGCGCGAACAGTTTCGACAAACAGGATGTTTGTGTCGGGGGAATTCAACAAGTCGCCCCCGTGTTTCCGACGATGACGCTGGGCGTATCCGGGGTTATTTTGTAACAAGTTCACAGAAGAAAACTCGTGTCAAAAGAGACCCAGTTATTTCTTATCAGACTGTCTGACGTGCTCCGGCGTTCGGTTCGGTATCTAAGTCGTGCAGCATTGTACTCTTACGCTCCTTATACAAAGGTGATATCCAACAACTTGCGGCTTTGTATACACTTTGTATCGGGAAGGAAATGGAAGATGACACAATGTTCGGGTATAGACGTTTCGTGATAAATAGAACACTTTTGAAAGCCTTATTCCGCCTACTTTCTGATGGAAGTAGTATCCTTATGAGATCTTCCTGTCTGTTTGTGTGTGGGGTTTATTTGTGTGTACTAAAAATTTTTTTAACCCGTGTAACTAATTTCATCAAACTTAGTATAGTATGTTCACTTCAAACTGAGCACTCCCGAACACTTGTTGTATCCAAAAACTGTATTTTATTGGAGTCAAAGATTTTAAGTTTTGAGAGTGGTAAAACGCTTACAGTGCGTTTAGTTCCAAGGTAGTTCATGTTAAAAATAGTAAATAGGCTGTTATTGCAGAGTGGCTGAAAGAATAATTTAAGTAGTGCTCACTTTATCGTGGACAGTCTATATAAGCCTACATAATACACTTACGGTATGTACTTGGCTAAGTGACTTTTAGGTTTTTGTTAATGCCATGTTAATATTTCCACAGTGGTGGCCATTTGAACTTTTTTGATCACACGAGGTGAGAACCGGTTTTTCATAATTTCATCAAACTTGGTACGCATATAGTACCTAGTAAAATTATTGAAACTTTAAATATTTCGTTCATGCCGTGTTAAAATCAAAATTACTGAAAATATTTTAATTAGCAAGTTAGCAGTTTTTAAGACATTACACGTTATTTTAAAACTTATAGCACGTATCCTGCAAGTCTAAATTTCAGTGTACATTATTTTATCCTACGTCCTTAAGGGTTCTCTCTAGATATATTGTGTTTGTGTGTGTGAGGCAGGAGCGGTAAGGTTGCCGTTGGCCGACGTATGTATTACATTATCGCCTCTCCGCGTAAGCCACTCAGCTGGCGTGCAGTGCTTTACTATTATCCTTTTCCCTTGAGACTTTAAGCTGTGACCACATTATCTTATATGCGATTACTAAATGTTTGTTGAAATGGGAGTTTAGAATTGGAATTTATTGGTTTGTGGACATACGTCTTTGCTCATGTTTTGTTGACCAAACTTGTATTGAAAGACAAGGTACAAAAAAAAAACACACAAAAAAAAAACAGAAAACGTAAGAAAAACAATCCCAGAGGAAATTCGTCAATTTTTTGTACATATATTTCAATAAGAATTATAAATGTTGAATTCAGTCAAGAGTGTTTGATAACAACCAACCACAAAAGACAGACACAAAGAAAAACCAGATACCCAGTATGAGAAAAAATGAAAAAAAAAAAAATAATAATTAAACATAAATAGTGGACAGTGTACAACAAATAAAAAACAAGAGATTCGCATCTTGATGTGTGAACCAGCTGTGTCTCAGCCTGAAGACAGGGATAGATCTCAATCCCCGAAACGTTGCATTTTTTTCCCGTTGATTTTAACTTTTATTGTCTCTTGTTTTTTATTTGTTGTACACTGTCCAATTTATTTCCAAATTCAAAGGTAATTATACAGTTCTTTGTCTCGTAGCTATACATTATGCCGTATTTGTATATATTGAAAGTGACATTTTTAACGTTCAATAAATTACTTTATTTGATGTTCAGGGCTCCTACTATGATTATGCAATTTTCATATAAACTCAACAAGTGATTTAAAAATCATTATCGTCTCAGGAAGGTATTTTTATTTGACGACTTATAATGTATATTAGTGTGGTGAAGGTGTGTGTATGTTTGTATAATTTTGCTTTAGTGTGTGTGCAATTCTAATGGTCAGTTCTGGCAACATTGGTCCAGTGTTTTTCGTTTGTTGGTTTTTTTCCTACGGGTTTTTAAGCGGCAACCATATTAATTTGGCAACATAAAGTGTAAAGTAAAGTAGATGTTCTTCTCTGTTTTCGTTTTACGATTCTGGTTGGTATTTTTTCACATGACAGCAGCCTGAAAAGCCGTTTTCGAGGTCCCCCGAGATCACGTTTCTAAGCGGATACCTAAAAACCAAAAATAAAGAAGCATAGTTTGAAATGCAAAGACATCAAACGAACATTTAGTAGTAAGTTATTTGTTAGAAAGGCTATCTGTCTCCTAACTCGCTGTAGCAATGCTCGTGCGGCAGCTCGTATGGAGAAAAAAATGTTGAAAATGGATGGTTTTGCCTTTATTTTTCAGGTATAATACTTTCGGTTCAGAATATTATAAAAGTTATAGGCATATAGAGCATGCCCTTATCTTTAGTATTACGTCATAAAATGACAGTGACCACTGAATATCTCATAGAGGAGAGTTGTCGGCAAGAAGACTGTACACCAGTTCAGAGACTTGCGCCTACACTGTAAAAAATAGTTTGTAAATTTGCCACACGTGCGTATAGGAGCGCTAAGTATGTAGGTATGGTACAATTGTTCCCCAGAAATTCATGGTAGCACTCCTACATTTTATACATAACAATCAAATGTATACTGAAGGTACCAGACTTGTATTGTAACGAGTATAAAAGTTTGCATATTTACAAGGCGGAAGTACGGCAACTGTCCCATACTGCGTTTAGATTACTTTCTTCCTAAATATTTTAGGAAGTATTTTACAGTGTAGAGGCTAGGGTGAGGCGTGGTGCGCGGGTTGTGTCGCCCTTATCACTTCCGCACTTCAGGCCTCAACATGCAAAATACGACCACCCAGACGGCCTACCTGCGCGTTAGAGGCTCAGAGGTGACTGAGCTAATAGTGCGGCCTTGAACCGTGCATCATATTGTTACAAGTTTGAGAGCACAAACTTTATATGTGGGCAATTCCCATGAGTTCTTTGGGATAGAGGTCTATAATTACAAATAAAAGAGTTAAATTAAGTACTGGATTTAATAGCTCACAAAGCTACGAAATACACAAAACAGTAATCAACTAGAACTCTCACAACACAATTAGTTATGCACACAATTACTCCT
>PNEQ01030667.1:0-19482 GCA_003012365.1 Medauroidea extradentata
AATTCTCGCGCCAATCGAGTCTAATTATAATGTATGTATGAATGTCAATAAGATCATAAGTAAATATTTTGAAGTGTATTAAATACAGACAGGTCGAGTTCGTCATATGTTCTTTCACTAATGTTGTATTCAAATAGGAAAATACACGGAACTACGTACAGTAAATCGCTACCAACCATACAAGCAGTAAAGTAACTCTAGTTAGTGGTGATGTATATGCAGTAACGGCTAGTGATTTTTTTCCAAGGTTAAATCTTTAGTGCTCACTTTATTCCGAATGGCCTATAATCAAGATGGCGTACGCCAGAGAGCACGAGAGAGCGAGTATACAACTTCGTTCTCTCGCTCTTTCGTATTCTCGTCGAACAATTGAGACAGACAGAGAGTGCTCTCTGACGTAGTTGCGACGTATTTGTCAGAGTGAGAGCACGCGAGAGCACTCTTTATGTGAATTGAGACACGGCCTAAATCAGCTCGTTGCTCTCTCTGCTGGCAGAGTCAATATGGATGAGAGGAGCTTGGCAGCTGGCATCACATTTGTCCCTGTAGCTTTGAAGTTTGATAGGAGTCTTCGCCGGTGTCGAATTTCCGCCTTTTACACGCGGGAACAGCATAGCGATAAGAGCCAGTGTCCCACGCTTGACGAGAAGCATATCGCCTCTATAATTTTCAAAACCCGAACTATTAGAGCTGTGAAGGAACGCTAAAAAATTTATTGAATCGTCAATTACGCTTTGACTCAATTGGTAGAGCCCACGATTTTTCGCGAAAAGAATTCTGCAACAGTGTTTCAATGGCTTATGTGCACATATGAAGCACTGCTTCATGGTTACTGGCAGAATGTATTATTACACAGACGTGGCCCATTTGACTGTGTCAACAGGAACAAGGTTACTACGACACCACACGTCTGTGATTTGCGGATAGAACCCTAGACGCTGAGAGTTAAAAACAGCCTATCACTGACCATGAAGCAGGGCTGCATATGTGAACAAGGCATTTAAACGAATTGTTGCAGAATTATTTTTGTGAAAATTCGTGGGCTCTATCAATCGGTCATATACGTGATTTTCACCTTAATTAAATACTTATACATGTGTTTAACCTGTAATAGTAAGATTTTGCGAAATTAGATCACTGAAGAGGTGAATAGGCATAAGATTTGTTTTCATTTACCCCAATATGTATACCTAACCTATTGAGATATTGAGATGTGTTTTGCTTCAGAATAATGCTTACGTAAATACGAAAAATAATTATCTCAGTTTTTATACTGAGAAAATAACTATCAAATATCCTAGGGGGAGGGTGTTTACTTAGTTTTAGTAAACCTTTCAAAGCAGACGATCCGAAAAATCAAGTACAGCCATGGAGCAATGTCGTTGCTTCACCTACTACTCCACTGTTCTATGTTCATTCATTCTGTCTTCAGCTACTTGTTCATTGGTTGTTTCTCCAGTGAGAGGCCAGTGCAGAACTCCAGACATATTAACAAGCTGGCACGAGGGTCAGTGAGTGTTTTCATTCACGTCTGATATTAGTTCACAGTCCTCCAGGGAGAGTTGCAGTAATAGCGGCCTGTCGCGAAAGTAACGAACCTATTACAAGAGTTTGGACGCTAACTTCTT
This sequence comes from Medauroidea extradentata, assembly GCA_003012365.1. NCBI lineage: Eukaryota > Metazoa > Arthropoda > Insecta > Phasmatodea > Phasmatidae > Medauroidea > Medauroidea extradentata. The sequence continues at coordinate 1,629 of PNEQ01030667.1, forward strand.
CTGAAATAATTCCTCGAAACACCTGAGTCTCGATAACTGCTTGCGTCAGTTTTCAGATAATCAATATTCTTCACCTTACAACAGGCACCATAAATTTCGCCGTTGCGGAAACCACGATTTTTATCGCTAGTTACTATTTAAGAATTTACCCCGAAAAATGAAGATAAAAACTATTTTGTTTATTAAACATTATATTATTTAGTAATACATGTTTCATTGTGCATGTTGTCATTTAAAAATGCGTATAAATGATAACTCTTTTCAAATTTTAGTGAGAGATGAAATTACGAACTAACGTTTCTTCGTAGTTTAGTTTTGGCAATGCTTCGTATTCTTTAATGGTATAAAGCTTGTTGTCATGTTTAGTTGTAAGATTCCTTAAAGTATAGCACATAATAAATACTACGTGTAAAATAAGTGTACGCAATTTACAATCTTCCAGAACGTCGCTGATGATAAATCTAATAAGCGGACAAAATTCGAGTCTCTTGTGTTAAACAAATCATTTTATAAAAGTTTATACATCTTTTGTAATTAGAATGTCTACATGTGCTTTGATTTATACCCAATGACTAACACAATTCTATTCCTTCGAGGTCGTACTTTTTGAAAGAAAATCCGTGAACAAAACGTTCCGTTTATTTAGATTTAAGAGAAAACTGTAACCTATGTGGCTATTGTCCTGAACAGACCATATAGTATGCTGTAAGACAGATAAGCTCTTATAACGAATCACAATTTTAATTTAGCTAATTAGTTAAATTATTATTTTTAGTATATGCGTACAGCAAAAATTCGATTTTTTTGCCTCCCATTTCACTTTTAACTATAATATCTGCGATATGTAACAAGGGGAAAAATTGCATAACTCAGAAATGAATTCATTTAAGGAAAAGTTACATTTGAACTCCTTTACGTGTGTGTTAATACTCTCGTGAATGACTACCTGTTTATTACTTGGTCCTAGAAAACTCAGAGGAACCAACAACAAACTTTCACATTGACTTCTGCTCTCACTTGTCAGATATAGTACATTTGGTAACTTACTGTGCAGCAACAAATAACAAACAGCCGATACTTGAAGTGACAAAGGACAGTGGGTCTAGTAGAAAAGTCACTAAAATAGCGAATTCCTGTCACTAAAAATTAAACAATAGGATTTAAATTGGTGCTTGTTTCTTTCGGTTTTGTCTTAGTTTAAGTAATCAAACGTTTGAAACTATTTGAAAAGACGCTCTAATTTATATTTGGCTGAAATCCAACTGTCAGTTTTAGATAACTAAATTATTACAAGACATGGTTTAGCAATTGAAATTATCACGTATTTGTATGGACGGGAAAATTTCGCGAATTCAGTGACCTACATGGACTAGAGTATCTGTGCATAGGACGATGGATTCTAGCACGCGGGTCATTAAATTCACAGACCGTACGTATTTGTTAAATAATACTATTTAGTTTTTTGTACGTAACGAAAATTGCTGATTCGTAAAACATCTGCGGTGTTACTTTAACCTTCAAAATATGCACGTCAGTGAAGAATTCATTAGTGAATAATAATGATCTGAGATTGTGATTAACATTTTAAAATAGGGACCTGAATTCCAAACAACGCTAACTCTAAAATTTAAGAATTTGCAAGAAATTATAATTTATGTACTGTGTGCTTTTATTACTATCTGAAATTTAATACTGATGGTTGTAAAAATATTGTATTTTAATTAGTAACATATTTAAGATAGATATAAAAGCACATGTAAAATATATTACTTTTTATTGCTATTTCATAAGTTTTGGTGTTAGCACGGTTTCGAATTCAGGTCCTCGATTTAGATTATCGAATAGTTGGTTACCATTTTATTTTAAATTTATAATTTTAATTACGGTTTCTCATTATTAGATTGACGTGTAATTACTAAAGTGAAATAAGAGAGTAAACTATCAAAATTAATCTTACTAAATGCTTAGTACTAAATTTAAAATAGGAACACTTGATCAGTAACATATGCGTAATATGTTGACAGTGTGATTGTTGATTATGTTACTGTCTTGTTACTATTGCAACGTTAAAAACATATAGTTATAGAACAAACTTTGTAAATTATTCATGTTTAAAAGTGTTCGATACATTAATACAATTTATCGGTCCTTAGCAATATTATTTTAGCGTGTTTGTGTTCTAATACTGTTTAAAAAGGCTACTAATTTTATTATTATTTCTAGAGATAACAGTAAGAGAATTTAGTCGTTTTTTTCTGTTACCGATGATAAAAAACAGCATAGAAAAATTTAATGTATTACATTTGAATAACTTATGGATAAATTAGTTTACTGAAAATATCTTAATTTATCCTTATATTAATAGACATACACAGAAATTAATTGTACTTCAATTTAACGAACAAAACAACAAGTATCAAGTAATTTAAGTGCCTATATAGCTAGACTTTGTGTGCGTGAGGCACAAAATAGCTTGAGGGCTGAGGGCTCTATGCGAAAGTAACTCATTTGGCGTGCAATGCTTCACATTAATGATTTCCTATGGTGACCATACAATTTTATTTCCGGGAAGTTCAAAGCGTTTTTCTATATTTAAGTTTTTCGAATACGGTTGGCGTTTGCTAAGCAGTCTGGAAAAAAAATAGATATAAGTCAGTTTTAAGGCCCAAAAAAAGAATATTATAACCGTCGTGCCGAATTTTCAAACTTTCAGAGACATAATTTAATCAGTGTAAAGCATGTACATCATAAAGTACAGGTAGGTAATCACCTTATCTTTAATTTTAATTTTCGTTGTTAATGTAAGTTATGTGTGAGCAATGTTGAAACAGCTGTGAATAAGCAGCAGACGAGGACGTATTTAGTAGTTTTTTTTTGTGTACGTCTCTAATTTAAGAAATATGATCCATAATTTGCGTATTAGATAAATAAACGCTGAAAATATAAATTGATTCCTACGCTTTATTCGAAGCCAATACGGATAAATACTCAATGACAATCCTATATAATTGTATTTGCCAACTTTATGAGTAAATATTTATCCAAAATTACTAATTCGTTTCGAGTGATTTCTTGCGCTGCAGTTCAATGCACGAGGTTCCGGCGTCAAGATTGTGCCCCAGAAGTTCGTAACACTGTAAACAGTTTTGTTTAAAACGTTGACTAAAACTGTTGTCTAGGATTGCTTTTGTTTAATTTTCGCAAATTGTCTTCAAGAAACCTACAGTTATAGATTAATGCTTTTAGCGTTGAATTATGTACAACGGCCTGTTAAGGTACCACACGTGAAAATAGATGTGAATGACGTTGAGACGGGAAATCGGCTCGTGTTCGGCTGACGTTGCGGCGAATCCTTGCACCCTCCTCACTGTCCACCCACGGGCAGCCCCTACGTGGAGGGACGAGACAGACGACGACACACACACACACACACACACACGAGCGCCGCGGCGGGCTGTGTTTGTTGTCTGGCAACCGTCGACCGCTCGAGTGCGAGCTTCAGTAGGGGGTGGAGGGGTGGAAGCTGCAGAACCGCAATAGTAGTCTGGAGGAGGGGAAGGAAAGAGGGGAGGTGGACGAGTGACGTGTCAGGCGGGCGATCCCCCCTCCCCTACATCAGTCTGTGGGAGAACTCAGCTGGTGGTCCAGCCAGGTTTCGGCTCCCACCTCCCCCTCCCCTTGCCAAGCACCCCGGCCACTTAACCTGGACCGCACGGCTGCCGTGGAATTAGCGGTAGCAGTCGGCTTTCAGTCGGCCAGCCGCGCCGCGCCTCAGGTGCCGCAGACGTACACGTGCGTCTGGGTCGCGTTAACTTTCTCGCTCCTCTAAAATACTCGCGATCGTTCATTTATTGCTACGGGTTCGTATTTATGCTGTTTTTTGCGAGTTAAATTATTAAATCGTGAAACGTAGCAGAGATCGCAAAACCGTTACATAGAAATGTTGGAAATTGTTTGTACGATATAGTAATTATTGACATAATTAAATTTTCATGAAGTAAATGATTAGCCAAAATTATACAAATTTATGTTTATAAAAAAGTTAGACTACATCGTATTTGCAACATTTCTGTGTAACGGTTTTTTAATATCTAATCCTTTACAGGATTTAAAAAAATAAAGCTTACTAAAATAGCGTAAATAGAGTAGGATAGTGTAAGGTTGTGGGGTCCGACTTGTTTGAATTGCGCACGCATTGCTTTGCGCATGCGCGAGTCGCAGAGGAACACCGTTTTTTACTTTGTATTGTCATTTTCTAACCTAACAAGACATTTGAATTAGAGCACATTTTTATTTCTAGTATTTTAAAATAATCTAAACTAATTTAAACCAACGTAACCTAATCTAAACTATTGGTTAGTAGTGATGGGCGAAAAGAGGGGAAAATAGGCATGCAAAGGGACGTATTAACAAAGTAGTGTAGCCTGTGGCACCATCCTTCAGTGTGAATTATTTTGTTTCTTTAGGTCAGTGTTGGTTTTCCTGTCTAAAAAAACCGTTTTCTACCAATTTAGGCATTGATACGCCGTTATACAAAAATAATGAAAAGCGAAGGGAAAAAATATTATTAGAGTTTAAAAAAATAAAATAAAATAGTCACAATGTGTGTCTACAAAATACTATGTCTCGTATGAACGTGAAGATTACAACAATTATACCCCCCCCCCCCAACTCCTCCTTTAAAACAATCGGTATACGTATTTGAAAAGTAATTTCAGGGGCTCTTAAAATTGCTTTAAAAAGGCATTTTTTTTTTGCAGACTGTCGTCGTCCTATCTAGTAAATTACCAACATGATAGAAAAACACAAATGTTGAAACATGCGTTAAACTTTAAAACACATTCCCCAGAAATAAAAGTGATATGTTCGTCATTTAAAATCCAATAGGGAAACGTTGTTATAATACTAAAGTGCTGCACAACTATCACGTGGCTTCCTCGTAGAGACAATACTGCATTACATACGTAGTATAGTGGTGGAATTGACTACATCAAACACGTGGGCGGGATTTCAGCATTTTGGTTACCGGAAAGGGGGAGGGGGGACCAATAAAAGGACACAATGTTAGCTAGTAAAACGGATGATCCGGGGGTGCTCCGACGGGAAAATATTTATATATGCGCAAAATAGCGTTATTTAAACAGTCCTCGGCCAAATTATTGTGAATGTCACTACTGCTAAAAGGGCTCTTACATCCAAAATTATTATTATTTGTTCTAAAAGAATATTGGGGTGGGGAATTTCCCTCATCCCCCCTCCTTTTGGTAAACCCAAATCCTGCCCCTGATCAGACTACACCAGAAGTGTCAAGAATTATTATCTACCGTATTGGCTTAAGTTACGTGTTTAATTTGAAAACGCTCCTTTCTTCTACGTACACCAATAGTAACGTTGCTAAGGGCTTCGAGGTCACTAGGTCAAATAACGTTTAGTTAAAGCCGACTCCCAGTACGCTAAGAAAGCACAATCACGCACGTTATTACGTCAGTGAAAAACAGCGAGAGAGAGAGAGAGAGAGAGAGAGAGAGAGAGAGAGAAAGAGAAACAATGAATGATTGAATGAAGATATTTGGTCAGAACTTAAAATCTATGCCTCTAACGCTGAAGTGAGAGAGAGAATGAACAAAGAGATTTTAGTCAGAACTTTATATCTAGGCCACTAACGCTGAAGTGAGAGAGAGAACGAATTAAGAGATTTTGGTCAGAACTTAAACCTAGGTCTTCAGTGATAGAGAGAGAGATGGCGACAAAAAGAAAGGGGGGGAGGGGTTATCGAAAGGCGTCTGAATGAAAATATAGATTAGTTGTACCTTCGAAGCTCATCCTGTGGCAGCAACATTGTTGTAAATAAATAAGTTACACTTAAGTATAATTTAATGTGTACATCAAGATATATAACAATTATTTATAACGTAATATTTATTTTACGTTACCCTTTGTCAGTGTAGCGTATTGGTTACGGAACATGGCTACTATTTTTAAGGATCCGGGTTCAAAACCCAAGTATGTCATTTATTTTTTAAAGAATAATATTAGATAATTTTACAAGCGTCTGATACAAAAATGTGTTATTAATTTTTTTAAAACCATTTATTTTCCATTTTCGCAACCATATTAATACGATGTCTGAAATGGCACATTTGCGCGGACGAAACAGCGATTTAAAATGAATGCGAATCGCGGAAGTGATTTTTTATGGGATCTAATAGGATAGTGTACTTACATTAAAATAATAGGTCACATATAGTTAAGCTTGCATTCAGGCTAAATGTGTTTATATTGTACGTGTTAAATCACTCGTTGCTTCACATATTACGTCATGAACACGTCATTAGTGGTAAATAGTACTGCAGTAGGCTTATGCTACACTGTCATACAACATAAATAACAATTTTTATTTTGCGGTACGCTAAACCGAAACCACACAATAGCCCAGAAGTATTCTTTGCTGTACAAATTTATGTATTGCGTATGAACCTTACATCCGTAATGAAATACAAAGTACTATTGATTATACTAGATATTAAATTTGGATAAAGAATCGACGGTTCTATGCAAAATCTGAGAAACAATATTTTACTAACCCGAAAGATTAATGAGCTCACTTAAGATTTCCAATATCAGCCCAGAGAGTAACCGTTGCACCATCGTGGCCGACACTTGGTGTGGTTCTATTGTCAAGTAAATACATGGGTATTAAATAATTAAATATAATAATGATTTGCGCCTGTAAACAGGTTTATTTAATGTATTATTGCATATTACAGTACTCGGATATTGCTCTGATATTGTATGATATAACAATGTGCGTAACACTATAATTTTATCAAAACTGCGACTCGAATACCTTTGAAATATAACATTTGTTAGATTTTATGATTGACTACATACGTATAACCAAACAAACCACCATGACAGATGTTTAAAAATAGTTTTTTATTGACCAAGCGTAGTCTGGCATTTCGCCGGAGTGCGACAGCAGTCAGCTAGCTTGCCAAGGCTCCGTGTGTATATGGCTTGTGACGTCACTGCGCGTTTCTGGGGGCCTTTTAAAAGCGCGAACTTTAAGTAGCTGTAGTTACCTCAAATCGACTTCAAATTTAAAAATTTCACCACACGTCGATTTCTTTTTATAGGCACGTAGTGTGGATGTTCTTACTGAAATTCACTTGAGGGGTCCATTGACTGTGTGTATTTGTGTAGTGGTGTTGCTTATTTGACTGTGCCAATCAGAACAAAGTTTTTGTGACACCATTTGTAGGTAGAACATCAAGCCGCTGAGAGTTAAGAGTGCATAATTCAACGCTAAAAGCATTAATATATAATTGGATCAGGAATTTGTAAAATGTTCCAAGTCCAAGCAAATTGTTGGGAAACAACAAAAGCCTTATCATTGTGAATCTGGAAATGAAACAGGTTATCAATAATGGATAACTTGAAAGTATAGTGTGTGTGTGTGTGTGTGTGTGTGTGGAATAATATGAATCATAATTTACGTAGATAAGATTTGTTTTCTAGTTATTATAAAATAAAAAAGTTAGTGAACTCGGTGCCTTTTGCAAATCGGTAAAGTTCATTCCAACAATGGCACATAAAACATAAAGTCTTGAGTAGATATTTTTGCAATGTTGGTATATTCTAGTGAAAAAATAATAATACGATATATAGAAACGTATTTTTCAAATACACCACCATCTGGTACTTTATTCCCATAAAGCAATGCTATGTATTACACTATCAGAGAAATCGTAATGTCCTTGGTGTAGATCATTGGAACCTTATAATATGTTAATGAAAAAAAAAAAAAAACTACTGAACAACATGGAAACAGATTCTACAAAGACAGTAATGTAAGTTATAAACAAAGTAATGCACGGTTGACACATTCATGGACATGTCTATTAGTCTGTGGCAGGCCGCGAATGTAGTATATTGTCGTAGAACGAGACCGCTTCACATACCGCGAATGTCTTCAAGTTTTAAATTTTCTATTGGTACAGTTCCATTTCTGTAAGCATTACTACGGATCTCAACTCTCCTGGGAGCTGAAGATTAGAGGTATGAAGCTGTTCATGTACTTCAACAACTCCTTTCAAGTCAGATTTGTAAACGAACTGGTAGTAACAGCACTGTTTAAAGTAGAGAATTACAGTGCCCTTGTATTGTCCATATCATTTGTCATTAACAAATGATATCAAGTCCATTACTTGGTACCTTTTGCAAGTTACACATATATTTACTACTACGTTTAACGTATTTTTGTATAGGACTTGGTTTCTTTTGTTGCTGACAGCCTAGAGAATGCTTTGGAGAGTCGAAATCTTGTATAATCTGAATTTTCTCAAAAAGTGGACTTGATACCTTTTGCAAATTCTAGATTAAATTGTAAGTTTCTTGAAGCCAAAATTGTGAAAATTAAACAATAGCTATCCTAGACAATAGTTTCAGTCAACGTTTTAAACCAAATTGTTTACGGTGTTACGAACTTTTGGGGCACAATCTGTGACGCCGGAACCTCGTGCATTTATCTGCGGCGCAAGAGATCACGCGTAACGAATTAGTAATTATGGATAAATAGTTACTCATAAAGTTATCTAGGATTTTCATTGAGTTATCCATATTAGCTTCGAAAAAAGCGTAGAAATCAATTGATGTTTTCAGCGTTTATTAATATACCACGCACTCTTAAGGTCATGGCCTTCCATTTATTTCAAACAATTGCAGATAACTCAAATATTTTTTAACCAAATGCTTCTAAAAAAATCTGAGACTGTTAACAGTCATACGATACACAATTTTGCCAGGGAGTTTTTTAAAAGAATGTGCCGTTTGCTAGCAAAACATTATTTTGCTTCATTGTGGCTTATTTTGACATCAAAATACGAGATATTTCAGGGGCAAAAATTTAAAAGTTCGTTTTGTGTATTGCAACAGAAAAACTCATATACAAACGATGATATATAAGTGTTAAAACTGTAAGAATGAATTTTTGATATATGTATTATTTTTCGTTAAATAAAATATTCTCGAAACCACTGCAAAACTAAAAAGCGAGGCCTTAAGGGACATGGAAAGGTATGTAGTCGAGCTGGCCCCTGGAATACTCAATCATCAATAAAATCTGAACTTCTCATCAAAATTCGATGAAAATTTTTTGCCGTGTAAATATTTTATCAGTGAACGTTTAGCTGTGTAGCACTATGCGGTAGTATGATTTGGTTTTAGCTAATTACGTATTTAACTAAATTATAGTTAATTTACTTTTTAGTTAAAGCCGTAGCCTATACTTTCTTATTTGAAGCTATAATGTCAAAAACTATTTTAAACGTAACTGTCAAACAGATTTTTCATATCTGCTCTCATTTAAGCTTAAATAAATAATTATCGCAACAACAGTAGGAAAAAAGTGCATGGCCTCAAGCGGTGACCATAAAATTTTACTGGTGTAAAGTCTGTAGTAGACTTAATTACACGTTTCTATCCGAGTTTTACATACATACGTTTTGTACATTTTCAGGTACGGCAGGCAGAAAAGGCCGATTTTAGCAGTGCAGGAGGGTTTAGAAGCAGTGTTTTTAATGAGCGACAAGGTTTGAGTTTCGAGCAATAGATTGTCGCGGATGTCCACGTGTGTTCCGCCGGATGTTCAGATAGCCACTGCCCAACCAACATGTATAGTTTATTAGTAGTAGTAATTGTGATACAAAAACGTTTCACACTAATATGCGGAGAAGTGCTTTCTAAGTGAATAACTACGTTCGAAGTTGTGACGAATAACTAGGAAAATGTCGCGATTTTAATTACCTATACATACTCAGGCCCCGTCTATTCGTTCATTGTCTGCTCTTCCACTGAGTTGTAAAGTGGATAAATGATCGGGGTTTAAGTATGCACAAGATAGTTGATTCTAACATGCAGATCATTGAATTCGCGAAATTTTCCTGCCCCTACGCATAACGCATGGAGACCGATGTGCGAGCATGCGTGAAGGGCAGGTTACATACGACATAGGCTAACGAGAGACAATACTACTTCATGCTCCTACTGGTATGCAACCTGTCTTACAATACTGCCTGCAACGCAGTGTTCTTCAGACGATGTGCCCCACAGCTTCAAACCACAGTAAATAATATAAAACTAATAGGACTGCGGTTGGTATAGTGGCTAAAGCGCTCGCTCTCCAGCATTGTGACCCGGGCTCGATTCACTGCGGAGGCGGTCGTCGGTTTTTGTCACGTGAGCGGATATTGCCATTGGCCAGTGGTTTTCTCAGGGTACTCCTGTTTCCCTATCTTTTGCATTCCGTCGCTTCGCCGTCATACGGATTAATGGCATGACATCCTTCAAGTTTCGGATCAATAGTGGCCCATCTAATCAAACCTCTTGTTCCCTCTGGGTGTTACATCATGTCCTCTGGCGGCCTCCCTGTACACAATTTATTAATATTTATTCACATAAAAATTCCTTATGGTTACAAGTAAAGCTATACCTGGAGTTAGGGTATTGAATTTCCAAACATTCTGTAGCTATTTTAACCGAAACAATGCAGACTATTAACTAGCGCTGCATATATAGATGTCCACTAAGAAAATATCTACTCGCCAAAAACCGTCTTACAGAATAATTATTATTAGTTCAGATTTCACCCTCAACAGAGTACTACAGTGATCTGTTCAACATCTCACCTTACCATTCCCCATAGTAACAAATAAATACATTTCTTTGTTGACTTAAAACTTTGGTTTTCAGTATGATGAAGTGTATGCAGTGTTTATTACTCACATGGCAGAGCTTACACCAAGTACGGCAGGTTTTAACTTAGCTAAAAGGCAGCACCCTTAAAAGCCACATTTTCACTCAGAACTCTCGGGTTATTTGAAAAAAAAAAAAAAAAAGCATAGTGTATTCGGGCACATTTTGTCCAAACATAGAGACGGAAGGGGGCAGTAAAGCAATAATTTTTTATTTTGCACATTTGTTGTGGCAATCGATTACTTATTGATATTTGCTAGCAACGTTACTAAAGGCAGTTCGGAATAAAGTGAGCACTCCAAAAAGCCCTGCTAAAGATCTACTTCCAGCCAATTCGTATCTTTCCGCGTGTAACGGACAATTATATCGCTGTCGGTTGATTTTGTTTCAGTATTGTTGTATTTAAATACGAATAAATACGGAACTATGTTGTGTTATTTCGTTGCCAACCATACAAGCAGTACACTGTTAAAAATTTCCGTAAATTTACGGGCAATTTTACGGAAACGTCTGTTTAATTAACGGAAACGTTATTTTGTAGCACAGCTATACGTAATTATGTTTCATTATTTAAACACATGAAAAACTACGAGAAGGAACTAAATAAATAACCAAATGTATAAATGCGCCTGCATCCTAAAGAAGCCACATAAATATGCGAGTTTCCATAAGTGGAGCTAGTTGCCTTCCGTAAATTAACGGACATTTCTGGAGAATTTTTTACCAGCACTTCTCCGTAAAACAACGAAAATTATTTTTAACAATGCCACCAAATGTTTGTGAGAGTTTTTAGCAACTGTCGTTTAGTATTCCTTAGTAACATACCATAAATTCCACCAGCATCCAATACCACTTGAAGTACTCTCATGTACACATTTATAAATTTGAACGGAAATGTACCGTTAATATACGGAAATATTGTCCGTAAAAATACAATACGGAAATGTCTGTAGTAAATATACAGTACGGAATCATACGTAATATGTCCGTAAGTCTGCTGCGGACACTTGCACGAAAAAATCGAAAATTTATAAGTTACACAGATGTAAATATTACGGTTATATTTTAATAACATCACCAGTAAACCTGTAAATCTGTAGAAATGCAATTGTAGCATTATAGACATATAAATATGGCTCAGTTCCGTGTGACGAAACTGTTTTACGGAAACTTCTGTTGGATTAAGAAGTAAGTTTCCGTGAATTTACGGAGGTATCTGGAGAAATTTTTACCGGAATTTCTAAATAGACGGAGAAAAATTTTTACAGTGTAGGGTGACTATCGGTAATGTTGAATTATATGTAGTAACAGCTAGTGACATTTTTCAAAGGTTAAATATCTAGTGTTCACTTTTTTCCGAACGGCCTATAGTATGATGTATATCTCAATGATGTATGCTCGAAGTATTTTAAAGGGAGCTTTCATCTAATACTTGAAATGCACTGCATCTGAGTTAAACATTCGTCTTTAACTAAATATTTCATTGGAGGTTGCGCATATCACGTAACTCGTAAGTTAACAACAATATTTCAAATTCCTTCTATACAGATAAAAATACCTCTATAAGCACCTCGAAATATAATATACTGACTGTATTGAAATGTGATAACGAAATACCTCTATAAGCACCTCGAAATATAAATATACTGACTGTATTGAAATGTGATAACAAAATATCCACCAACAAAATTGAATATTGACTTCTAATAAGAGCAATACATCATCAATACATTTTAGCCTACATGCTTTACACATTTCTCGCTTCTTAAGGTTGGTAGTTAGGGAGATATTAGGGCAAAAGTGATACGCCCCTAACGATAGGCCTACTACAGGCATGGCACTGAACTGGAGTGCATGGAGTTAATCTTCCAGCTTTCCGTGTCACTTCAAGCTATCGTGTGTTGTGTTTTAATTCGACTACACGATACATTCAAATTCTTCGTCTTTCGTTTTCATCAAGCTGTTGAATTTCGGGATGCAGCAGTCTGAGGAACTTTTACGTTGGTGGATTAAAACGAAAAATGCAGATTTAACATGCGTGCTATTTTTGAAGTTTCATTTTGTCGTCGTCTGAACCGTATTCTAGTTTCGTTGGTAAAAAAATCTTGGGGATACGCTCAACAGTTTCGTTTATTACGGATGTCCCAGAGGAAAAATATCGTAATTATATATTTGTATGAAACGGACTTAGTTTTGTCTATGTTACTTGGGAGCATACTGTCCTGTTACAAAAAAAATTAGCTCAGCCATTTTTCCCATAATGGCATTTCAAAGTTAAAATATACATGCTTTAGTTCATACACCCCCTGAAAACCAATCAACATAATAAAACGAAGCAATTCACAGAGAAAGTTCATGTCAATGTTTTGCATTTTAAAAATTATTTTTAAATTTGGAGTTTTTTTTGCTGCATTAAATTATTGTTCAATACAAAATTATTTTGTATTCGTTTTTTACATGCTTAAAGCCCTAGCCAGTGACATGTATTTTACGGTGAATTTTTTCGTTTCAGTATGTTGATTGGTTTTCCGGGATGTATGAACTAAAAACATACACATTTTGACTTTGAAATTCCATTATTGAAAATCTGGCTGAGCTAATTTTTTTTTAACAGGACAGTATGTTCCCAAGCAACATCTTCAAAACTAACTATGTTTCATACAAATATAAAATTATGATTTTCTTTCCTCTGGAATGCCCTTGAACACGCCGCAATCAGTTCAAGCGTCGGGTAATCTACGGCCTTGAGGGTGTTCAAGAGTAATATAATCATAATTTTATGTATATTTATAAAATAGTGATGGTTTTATAGGCGATACTTATGAGTACCGTTTCCTCATACAAAGCAATTTTAGGTCGCATACTCCTAGATTTCTCATAATGCCGTTTCAGAGTCGAGTCAAAAGTTGCAGGTTACGAAGCCATGCCAATAATGAAAACCAATTGACTTGCTTAAAACCGATATTAAATGGATAACTAACAGCCCATGAACCACATAATAAAAAATTTTGGAAACTACGCCGTAATATTTTCAAATTATAAAAAACGCACATGTATAGGAAAAAAGGTGCGATTTCAGCAAATTTTTAAAATGCAGAAATAGTTCACTGTGAGTTCTTTCTATTGTTTTGTTACAAATTAAATTACATATAATTTCACTGGGAATTATTTTACTTGAGTAAGTCCATTGTTTATCACTGCTTGCGTTGCAGATCGACAAGGACATTTTGGGCTTTGACGTACAGGTATGAAGAAACTATGAGAGCTGATATCGTTTCGTAAGAAGAACAGTACTCAAAAGTATCATCTACTAAACTAACGCTATTTCATAGAAATATTAAATTATATTTTTATCTCACTTGAACACCCTTAAGCAGCAGAATTCCGTTAAAGTAGAAGTGGCTTGTATATTCATGTTTAGCTTCGAAACAATTAAACCTATCCACAGTGACCGTAATTAAGAACATAAAATGCGTTTCAGATGAGAGATATAAATGTAACCTACTTTCAAATTTTCACGTAGCATAGAAACGCTGTGAGTTCTGCAATATAAATAGAAGCATTTTCGAATAGTTATAGCGTAAACAAGCAACTCAGATAAATGTCAAAACTAAATGAGAGTTGTTCACTGAACTTTGCTCTCCATTTGTTCCTCAAATTGAACGTTTGAAGTTTAAAAGTGTCTGAAATTTAAATGTTGACAAACTCGTTGGTTGAAGCTTTTTCAGAAACTCAATATACCCTATATAACTTACAATACTTCAATGAGCCAGCTTGTATTGTTCATACGTATACATACGTATATAAATGTACGCGCGCATATTTAACACTCTCTTCAGCTTGTTACGTATTACTGCAATTTTTTTTGCACACTACCGCAGTAAATTAAGTATAACCAATAACCCGAAAACTTGTAATCTGTACAGGTCTTTGACCCCATTACTTCAGAATAGCGGGAGTCAACTACTCTGTTATGAGGAAGTGTAATGTCGGCAATACATTATACGTAACACACGCGACATCTTCGTGTGTGTATCTTCCTAGCGTTGTGATAGGAGGACGAAAGTCTGAATCCACGGCATCCGATCAATCATTGTCACCGAGTGAGCGCGGGGTTTGTGAACTAGCCGCCTCGCGGCGCGACGGGCCAATCGGCGCGCACCGTGCGGGCTAAATGATCCCCCCCTCCCCCTCCGGGCCGGAGACCACGAGGGTCGACGACCTTAGCGCTTGCGACCTGGGTCAGGTGTAGGGTGGGGGGCGGGGGAGTGAGTAGAAGAGCAGGAGACCCACCGGGAAAATGCGAAATGGCTATCAAAAAACTCATTAAAATCTCGGGGACCCTGCACTACCCCCCTCCTCTCACCCATTTATTCCCCTCTTCCTGGTTACACCGTGCATGCACACCTGAGTGTGCGATCGAGAGAGGGGAGGGGAACTTGCACTTACTGTTTCTCTCTCTCTGCGTTTCCCCTCCTTCCTTTCCTTTTTCTCCTCTATAGCCGCAGGAAACAACAGCTGTTTGACTTTTCGTGGTTCGCTCGACCCCTTCCCTTCTCTTCCCCTTACAACACACTTGCCGAAACCTCTCTCCCAATCTATAAGCGCCTAAATAAAAACACGTACTACAGATTATGCCGTTCTCCGCAGACCTTTATCATTACCCATCCCTTATAATAGATTTAGGTTAGGCTAGGTAGTTAGTACAGGTTAGTTTAAAGTGCCTTAAATGCTGTGTCACTGGCACGGGAAAATTTATTAGGTTAGGTAACATAAAATATGTAATGTATACGTTGCTCTGAAACTCGTGCGCATGCGCTGGCTCTCGTATCTGTAGTACGCCCTATTTCTAGGCGCCAGTCCCCCAGCTACGTGAACAGATGACAGCACAGTGCAGGTAGGCAGCGCCGGTGCAAGAAGGCACGTACATACGTGGATATACATAGTCAGAGGTTGAACCTCTTCATCACGTTACACGTTCTTATAAGAGTAATCTGGTGGAGTAATTTAGGCTTGCCTATAGTCACATGACCAGGTATTTTCGAGCACTGGATCATGTTCAAACCCATGCAAGCAATTCAAGGTTACAATGTGAATGAAATACAAAATATGTCTATATATTTTATTTGGGGGCGAGTCATTTTCTCGAAAATCGTTTTCCTGGATAGTATTTTCAGCGCTCCATTCTGCATTAAAGTCGTTTTTTTTTTCGAAAATAATTCATCCAAAAAGTAATTTTGCCGAAAGTCGTTTAGTCAAAAAGCCAGTTGGTCGAAAGTAGTTTTATCTAATTTTTCAGTAGGCCTATCTTCTTTAACTTCGGAAAAAGTAATTTACCATAAAGTCGTTATACCGAAAATTATATTTGTTAACAGTCACTAGCCAAAGTCGTTTTGCCTAAAATCCTCGCACACCTTTTGACATTTGAAACAATCGTTTTACTGAAAATGGTTTCGCCGAAACTCGTTTGCGGAGTCATTTTGCTGAAAAAGTCTGATACATTTTCTAACTAAAACTAAGCTGAATTCATAATATGTTGAAACAGTAATTGATCAACCTGTTGGAGGATTTCAGAACTCTGAAACTTTTAGTTCAACACGCAGTCGAAAGAGAGCAGTGTACTGCTTGAGGGTTGTAGGAGCTAATATTTTCTAAATAATAATAATATTAATAATAATAATGCGAATTATGATTCAAAATTGCATACCAATCTTTTGAGGGAGCAATTCTAAAATCGTGAGGAACAAAAACTATTTCTATTATAGTCACATATGGCCTAAAGTGCATCGTTGCTGTAACAGGTCTCATAACATACAGTGCATGGTAGGCGGTCTGGATCGTGAGGAATGTTACATCGGACAACGCCTGCGGTTCAGTTAAATACGTCTCGTCTGTACGTGGTTGCCAACAATAGCTACGATGACGTTCCGCAGTAACTTGATCCACTCGACAGGCTGTGCGCTGCACGCTATGTACGCTATTTTCAGTGACCTGTAGAGCAGAGAAGGATTTATTTTCAGGACAAGTACACGTAATATTTGTTTTCCCTATTTATAACTATTGACGATTGTCCCCGAAGTATATTTACAAGCAATTTTGAAATATCCTTTACTTTTTAATATTTAGCTAAAAAAACAAAAATAGCAGAACCTTATTTTAACTTTAATTATACATTTCATATACATTATTTTTGCTCCCAAATTTGGAAGATTGTTTCGTTGTACTGTTGATTTGATTCCGTCTAATGTTTACATTTTTTTCTCGCCATTCAGTGAGTTTTGTCTGTCAACACCAACTTAACACTTCTTTCGAGAAGGGTTAGTCGCGATTGTGGAATCATAATAGCGCGACAGAACCGACGTGATTGCCAGCGAAGTGAATAACCGAACGTGTCAGCCAATCAACACCGAGGATTATGTGACGTCAGTACGTCCACCTCGCAGCTGATTGGCTGACGTCTTTTGTCATTCACATCGCAGGCATTCGCATCGCCTCTGTCGCGCCATTGTGATTTCACCATGAGTTGTCAGAGAAGCCAATCTCGTGACTAATTTAACAGTTGGAAATTTTACTGTACATAAACAAATAATCTCGTGACTTTGTAAACTCATGATGATGTTTGCTTGACGATTTTACGTTCAGTAACAAGTAGGCGGATAAGTGGTAAATTTTCAGTTAAACGACCTGCCGGCTAGACCCCATTGCCGTATTACTTGTTGATTCGCTGCTGCTCTGGTGTACTGTAAGGCCATTCTTAGGGTCATGAGCATTTCGCGATAATAATTTTGCCTACAGTACCTTTCGTGCACATCTACAGTTCTTCACGCTCTGAAATATTCTTAACTATTACGCTCTGAAAGAATTTCAAATAACACACCATGAAGGAATCTTAAATAACACGTTCTGAAAGAATCTTAAATAACACGCCCTGAAAGAATCTTCAATAACACGCCCTGATGGAATCTTAAATAACTCGTCCTGAAGGAATCTTAAATAACTCGTCCTGAAGGAATCTTAAATAACTCGTCCTGAAAGAATCTTAAATAACACGGAATCTTAACTATCATGCCCTGAAAGACTCTTTTAATAACCCGCACTGAAG
>PNEQ01030667.1:19582-37101 GCA_003012365.1 Medauroidea extradentata
GCCCTGAATGAATCTTAAATAACACGCCCTGAATGAATCTTAAAGAACATGCCCTGAATGAATCTTAAATAACACGCCCTGAATGAATCTTAAAGAACATGCCCTGAATGAATCTTAAATAACACGCCCTGAATGAATCTTAAATAACACGCCCTGAATGAATCTTAAATAACACGCCCTGAATGAATCTTAAATAACACGCCCTGAATGAATCTTAAAGAACATGCCCTGAATGAATCTTAAATAACACGCCCTGAAAGAATCTTAAATAACACGCCCTGAATGAATCTTAAAGAACACGCCCTGAATGAATCTTAAAGAACATGCCCTGAAAGACTCTGGACAATATACAAACTTGAAGAACCATTGAACAAAGCCCATGTTGCCTGACGTGAGGTACACTAGCTGCACACCTGGTCTGCATAAGTATTACTCGATACGCCAACGTCTTGACGAGTCGATATTATTTTGGAAAATTACTCGTCAAGTAGATTTCGTGTTCTATATCATCGAAACTTTTGTTAGTGTTGTCAAACTTTTGACTACATGAGTCCAATGGTAGTCGATGCGTTGTAAAAGGCCAGTAACCATGGAATATCTATGTCAGAACTAAGCAATAAGTGGCACATTGAGACAAACGTGTCAACTAGTACACAATGCTGTACACTGACCATCGACATGAAATTATAATTATTATATCGTAGCCGATGCACTGTACACATAACTAACCATTCGAATGGTCCGATGATTGTGAAATCTATGCAGCCTACAGAAAGTTGGACCAGCGAAAATACACTCCACTATTTATAAGTTAGGTTTATCCTGTGCTCGCACCAAGTGGCCATTCAAGTATAGGCTTGTTTCTCCGTGTTTGTTGAACACCAACCATTTTCGTAATCGAGCCGTAATTGCGTTTACGAGTCATTCGCCCGTAAGAGGTATTTCTGCCTCACCGTTGAACTGCGTTGCAGTGGGTTAGAGAAATGCGTTTATTCGTAACACTGTTTTTAGTGTTTTCAATGCATCTATCTGTGAACGGAAAACACACTTAGGTAAATAATTATAAATTACTTTTAAAAATTACGCATCGGTAATACTAAATCCGGGCTCTCCAACAAGCTAAAAACGGAAATTGCGCACAGATATATCACAAAGTCTAGTATTGTTCAGATTGGTAAGAAATAAACTGCTTAAATCCCGTAATTCCAGCGGTAAAACTGAAACACTGCACGCCAGTTTACCGCTTTGCCAATAAGAGCGATGTCGCAATAAGCACACGTGTCAGAGTAGCTCTTATCGCTCCTAGGCTTCTGTGCCTCCAGAGTACATAAACAACTCCATGCAGACAAACTCGACAACTATGACTGCGCAGTGCCCTGTTCAAACACCGCGCACGAGATAAACTAAGAGATGGAAGGTAGAATATAGTTATTTGCTTTTTTAAATAAAATTTTGAGCACTGTTAAAACTTTTAAAGTAGAAAGACATAAACTATGTCATGGGGAATCAACATAAAAAATTTTCAAATTAAAGCCTTACTCTTGTTTTTATCTTAACTATAATTGTGGAGTGACTTATCGTTGGAAAACACCACATTTCTATTAAAATAAGTTTTGAAGAAAATAATTAAGAACAATACACTAATGCCACATTATAGTTCTTTACAGTATAAGAATACCATATCTCGTGTTATGTGGTGGATCAATCGTCTCGTCTCGGACGGACATGTTTCATAGGAAGGAAATTTTCTACCGTTGTACACATAATTTTAATCAGATCTTAGTATCGTGTATATAAGGTGTTTAAAACGCGCTAACATACTGACACTGGCTGAACTTTTTTTTTAAACCTTGTTCTTAAGGTTGCTGTAAATTTCGTAATTTTACATCTGCTCAAATGTAGACATAAAATAAATTGGCGTTCCGTTTCCTGCTAATTAAAAAATTATATTTCCCGTAGTTTACGCGCAACATCAAGTGAAAATCGCAATTTTACTGTTCTCTGCGCGTACAGACACCAAAACTATCTTCTTCATAGACGTGAAATAATTTTCATTTGAAGCAAAATGACTGAGATACTTCAAGATATCTTTATAGTTACATTAAGACACGTTTAAGTATCTCATAAATATTGTTGAACTATATTAAAGTTACACAAAAAATTAATTTTACAAAATAAAACCTAAGAGTGCCACCTGCCCCATCTACAAACGGTGCAGCATCACTCTTATATCAATCATTTAACAACCGTAAAATATTATTTTATTTATTTGGTTATTTCACAGTGCCTTCGGTCGGAGTGATTGACGTGAATGTTGACTTCAAGAATGTGAGAACACCCCAAACGGTCATTTTAACCGTAATTTTTAAATAGTAAAATTCTACTACAGGTTGAGGAGCACGCGTGAATCCTTCATATTTAGTGTTATTCGATAACCGGAAACATTCACGGGCTCGCTGGCCTCTGGGCTAGCCTCCAAGAATATCTGTGTACTCAAGTATACAGCAGCTACTCATTGGCTGCTCGCTGACACTGTGATATCTTGTGATTGGGCCCGCATTTAGTAGCTTCTTAGTCTTTGGCTTAGCGCACTTAAAAAGTGAGAGATGGTCGCCATCTCGAATGTTTGTACTTTGTGTCATAACTTTACTTCTGGGTAAATTTTCGGAACCTTAACTTAACTGCAGAATAGAATACATACTGATAGAATTTTAGATACCATAAATCTTTATTTTCCGTTGCTATTGCTACAGATCGAATTGTAGTTAAGAGGACGAGGTACATAATTACACGCTGAAAGCATTAATCTATAACTGTAAGTTTCTTGAAGCCAATTTGCGAAAATTAAACAATAGCGATCCTAGAAAATAGTTTTAGTTCACGTTTTAAACTAAATTGTTTCCAGTGTTACGAACTTCTGAGGCACAATCTCTGACGCAGGAAACTCGTGCATTCAACTGCGGCGCAAGAGATCACGAGTAACGAATTAGTAATTCTGGATAAATATTTACTCGTAAAGTAGGCAAATACCATCATCTAGGATTTTCATTGAGTATTTGATCCGTATTGGCTTCGATAACAGCGTAGAAAGCAATCTATGTTTTCAGCGTTTGTTTATCGACCACGCTCTCTTAAGAAAGTAATAAGAATTTTCTAACTGAAATTCGATCTGTAACAACACAACGACCAAAATATATTTACGGTGTTTAAAATTTATCAATATATATTCTATTCCGGAGTTGTGTCAAAGTTCCACAAATTTACACAGAAGAAATGCTATGACACAAAATACAACAATTCAAGATGGCGACTGTCTCTCACTCTTAAGGATGTGCCAAATCAATAACCAGCTGTGCAAGTATCTCTAACTTACACTTGCTTGAATTCTAGCTTGTGCCTGAAAAGTAATGCGGATTTTTTAAGTCTCTCCTAATAGGGTCATCGCTGAAAGTCTGACAAAGACGAGCTAACGGAAGATTGCTCACCCAACTAGTGCATTGTGTGTAGAGGCCACGCTTTAGCCGACGCGTTACCATGAATCTCTTGCCCTTCAGCTAAGTCCTCAAGTCACGCATTTTTATCAGCTTGAGGCAGTAGAAAATGTAAGCTGTACGGGCGAGACTAGGGGGTGCGTTAAAAATAGTACCACATGAATATGCAATTGGCATTCGGTGTTTGGGCTGTAGTAGGGTGTTCCTAAGGTTACCGACAAACTGTAATCACGGGTCGGGGGCACCACGCCAAGTTAGAAAATGATAGGAACCTGGGATCTCCGAAGATCCGTTTCCAAATTACGGCCGAAATACTGCAGCTAATAAGAAGTGAGTGGGTGAACTCAGAATCTTGCCGCGGGAGCGTTGTTGCCAAATCGTCGATATCTACTGTGATCATAGCTGGTTAGTTAGGCAAAGGCGAACCAAGTGGGAAGAGTCCCATAGTGCCACTGCAGACAGCCGAAGTTTTA
This sequence comes from Medauroidea extradentata, assembly GCA_003012365.1. NCBI lineage: Eukaryota > Metazoa > Arthropoda > Insecta > Phasmatodea > Phasmatidae > Medauroidea > Medauroidea extradentata. Next base: position 23,547 of record PNEQ01030667.1, read on the forward strand.
ACTTGTGTTCCTAGCCCTGTGGCTAATCCTCCGGACCAGGAGTGGACCACGCTCACCGCAGGGCACGGAAGATGAATAAAAATTACCACCTTGTCGAAAATTCCTAGAGTTAGCCATTTTCGAGAAAATCGTATGTAAATATTAATGCATTTTTGTAACGCCTGAAACATATGCAGACATTACGATTTTAGTTTTAGGATTTTTCAAAATTCGTCCTCGAAAGCCGGTAAAAAATGAAACGTGTTTTCAACTAATCGTCCATATCTCCTGAACCATTTGAGATATCGAGGTGCACTCCAAATCTGAATTTGTGAATATTCACTGATTCCCGCTGATAGATGGAGCAGTTTCAACAATTTGAATCAGTGAAAGTATTCACTGCCTAATTTGTGAATATTCACTGATTTTCTTCAAGAGTGCCAACATCTCACAAGTAAATCAGTGAATATTCACCGGTTTTCCCAGTTTTTTTTTTCAAAGAACAGTTTCCACTTATTGAATCAGTGAAAAATTACTGAAAAATCTGTGGACATTCATTAATTAACTTGTGTAATGTTGGCACTATTTATCGGAATCAGTGAATAGTCACCGATTTCACAATGGTTTTTCAGTGATTTAGTATGTTGAAACTGCTCCATCCATCGGCGTGAATAAGTGAATATTCACAAATTTAGAGTTAGAGTGTGATTACTGCTTTATAATGAAGCTTACACAAATACAGTACATGAAAAGTAATTTCAGGATACATGCTCTTTTCTTTAAAGTTTGCGTAAGTAAATATATACAAACCAATTAAAGGTAATTCGCAAATTACAGTTATACAGAGAATATAGTAACACCAAATAAAGTGTCCCACTCATTCATACTCTCATCAACGCACAGTCCAAACCACTGGACATAGAAATGTGAAATTTTCAGCGTAGCTTCTCCTCACGGCGTAGGCACCCATTAAGGAAGTGTTTTTCAAAAATCGAAAATTAAAGGGGTGAAAAGAGACAAAAAGTGTTTTCGCGAAATTCTCTATAACTCTCTAACCTGATAATATATTGTTAATATATTTACTTCAAAAAATTGCCTAAGCAAATGCATATTTCATAATTTTTTGATGTGTTTTCAATAAATCCTCTATTTCTCTTAAACCACTTAAGATATCGAGGTGATCTTTATATCAGAATGGTGCTCATGTAAATGTCTAAAATACAGTTATAGTACTTTTCAAAATTCATCCTTGAAAGCCGGTAAAAAAATGAAACGTTTTTTAAAATTAATTGTCCGTATCTCCTGAACCATTTGAGATATCGAGGTGGTTTTTACTTTAAAATGAAGATTACTTAAATATCTAAAAACAGAACACAGGATTTTTCGCATTTACAACAATTACGGGTGTGAAAATTTGTACAATGTTACAGAATTTTCGAAAAATGAATATTGACAGCGGAGAAATAACTTAAAAGTTGCAGTCGAAATGTTTATTGCTCTACAAGAAACTGTTATTCATTATCATAGAGAAATAAATGTGAATTAAAAGACAAAGAGGCTATGCAATTAAAGTACGCTCAGCGAAGTGGACTGGATAAAGCTGTTTGTATTTGTTGTATTATTTAACAGCTAGCTTCATATTTCTTTGCTTTTGCACATCATTTGGGGATGTTTTCTGTTTCATTACGTACTTATAGTTTGCTGTGCTGATCGATGTTTTTCTTTTTCAGCAATATGTCATTAATTTCATCGGCACCGTTGTTCTTTGTTGTCAGAATTGCACGTTTGCACAACTAGTCAATGGGCATCTCACCAATGTAGGATATATCAGGATATACATTTTCTAAGAGATCAGCAATTTTCATTACTACTGTTCCTAGGCTTGCAGGTATGATAATCTGTCTATCAGATTAAGGATATCACCCATCGACAATTTTGAGTAGAATATTAGAGAATTGATCAGCAGAGATATCATTTTTTAATTGATAAAGAAATACAGAGAATATAGTAACACCATCAATTAATACGTAATTAAAAGTTAGTTACTCTTTTCTGTAGTACACGCGGGCGAAGCCGAAAAGTTGATAAACACTGAAAAGTCTTCGGATCCATCTTGGCTACTGTTGGCTCGCCAGAGCATTTTTACATACTCTTTTCACTTATGAATGCTATTTCTGTACAACTGATTTTTTTTGTGATCTCACCTCGCAAAATTTAAAGTAATACACGTTAAAAGATTAATGTGAATTTTCCAGAGGAAATCCTAATAACAACAACTAACAAGCATGAAAGTATATGAAAGTAGGTTACGGAGCGTATGCTTGGACTTAAAAACAGACCTTATTTATAGGGATCAAACACAAGCCATCAACACCCTGAACGTTCTCATACGGAATAGTGTGAGTGTTTTGAACTACGCAACATACTTAAAAAGTTTTAAGCTTTCTGTATATAGAACTCCGACAGAGTTGCAATAAAAATTACTAATAGCAAAACAAGTATAAGATTCCTCAAAAGGGAAAATGGAAATAAAAATTCTCGACCGGTCCAGACAGCTCATTTCATTGTAAATCGACTTAAATGAAACTTAATATTGGTTGTCAAAGGAGCACCTGAAATGTGAAGCCATCCAAAACCAGACAAAGCGAACAGCGGGTATGAGATTCTTAAAACTTCAAATGGCAATTAGAGTAGACTGTGTATAGAATAATATAGAGCGAAAAGAAACGACTGATGATGACATGGCAGATTTCCTAGAACTGGTAAGCCGAGATGGTCTGTAAGTACAGCCAGTGTTTTTTGGTGAAAAATAATTTTGCAGCAACTTGTTTCAGTGCCTTAAGTGCACACCTGCAACTCTGGTTCGTGTTTATTGGCAGAAGATAATAGGACAGAGGCGTGGCTCACTTGACTGCACCAACCAGAACAATGTTACCGCGACACCACACGCCTGTGATTTACAGGTAGGACCCCGCGACGCCGAAAGTTATAAACTTCCGATCGCTGACCGTGAAGCAGAGAAACATATGTCCACGTAAGGCATGGAAACAAATTGTTGCAAAATTATTTTCACCAAAAATCACTGTCTCTATCTATAAGTAGAGACAGGAAAAATTCGCACGTTCACTGACCTGTAGGCTAGCCTCCAAGAATATATGTGTACTGAATGTGATGGCAGCTGTTTATTAGCTGCTTGCTAACACAGTGTAATGGGTATGTGTTCAGTTACAGTCTTATTATTGGCTCAGATACTTCCAGGAAGTGTCGAGTAAGTCAACGGTCAATTGTGAACGTGATACAGGCATACGATTGCTGGACTTCTAGCTTTCGCCTAAAAGAAAACGCAAATTATTCAGGTCTCTATCTATAAGGCATCATCAGGCTGGCCTATGTAGACTTCCACTGGTAAACAAACAACGTATGTGACATATTAGTTGAAAGAAAAAGGTAGAAGCATCAGCCAGCGGCACTGATATGTGTTCTGCTCTGCATCTTCTAGGACCAGCTGACAAGCACAGGAATGGCCATACTTTCTGACAAACTTCACGCACAGCTACAAATAAACTCTTCATAATAAATTTAATTACTGAAGAGTACGTGATAGATAAATAAACGCTGAAAACATCAAAAATTGATTTCTACGCTTTTTTTCGAAGGCAACACGGATAAAATACTCAATGACAGTCCTAGATAATGGTATTTGCCAACTTTACGAGCAAATATTTATCCAGAATTACTAATTCGTTACGCGTGATCTCTTGCGCCACAGTTGAATGCACGCGGTTTCGGCGTTAGAGATTGTGCCTCAGAAGTTCGTAACACTGGAAACAATTTTGTTTAAAACGTTGGCTAAAACTATTGTCTATGATTGCTATTGTTTAATTTTCGCAAATTGGCTTCAGGAAACCTACAGTTATAGATTGATGATTTTAGCGTTGAATTATGTACCGCGCCATCTTAAGGGGACCACCATGACGCAGTGGCTAGAGCACTCGTCCGTCACCAAGGCGATTGGTGTTCGTTTCCCGGCGGGGTCGGTCCCCGGATTGTCGCATGTGGGAATCGTGCTGGACGATGTCGCTGGCCGGCGGTTTTTCAACGGGACTTCAATCGATGACCCTGTTATTTTACGTATGGAAGGTATGTCGTAAAGTCCAATGCGGGTTTATACAATTTGGGTTCCTGATTAACTTTGATATTTTCTCAGCTACAGCAACGTAAAAAAAAAGTAATTATTAGCACTTTTGAGAAGCTTGGAAGTCATGTTTTTAATTAGCGGACGGCATTTTTAAATAATAGGGATACAGTTTGAAGTGTGTCTTCTTTTCGTAGATAATATCGTTGGAAAGATTTTTAAAAATTACACAAGAAAAAATATTTTCCGCACCACGCTACCAGCACGCACTAACTTTTAAGTGCTGACCAAACTTTCTTCACGTAATCGCTAAAGCAGTAAAACACTCAAAATATAGGCGATATTATGAGAATAAAACATATGAACTAAAAGCACTAGTAGTGAGTTCCGAAAAAAAAAAAAAAAAACACTACGTGCCATATGTCATGCAAGTTCATTGAGCTGTTTCGAAAAGAAAAAAAAACTTTAAAGTCAACCAGCTACTAGGAGCCGCGACGTTGCATGAATTTCAGAAGAATACAATCTCAGAGACCACAGATATATAGAGAAAGTTTATGAATAGATACTACTCGCAGATTGCATGCACGATAAATGAAGTGTTTCGTCAAAAACAAAACCAACACTCTTGCCGAAATTGCAGTTCAGTGCACAAAATAAAGTTTTCATTTATTTAAGTGGCCCGTGTGGCAGTAATACAACATGAGAGTAATTTTGTAAGTTCCGTAAGTCTCAGTTTTAGTTAATATGTTATAAAGTCGAATTACTATTTCTCAAGAAAGAAGCCATCACGTAGTAGCCCACATCACATTGCCTTCTACCTTTCTTTGCCTGGTCTTTGTTTACGGATGAGGTAAGATGTGCTTGTCTAATGTTGGTGAAGTATAGGATTTCTTCCTACGAGTACATATTAGGTCAATGACCAGGAAATGTAAACGTCTGACAGTAGGTGCCCATTGTTCGGTGAATGTGTTTTTGCTCGCGTGTGTTTGCGAGTACGTTCGTTTATGTGTCATGAACGTGTATTTACTCAGGTGTACAACAAATTAATATTTTTATGGAAATTATAAGAAAGAGAATTAGCCTAATGGCAAACATAGTGAAAAACCACTGTGGTGAATTATCTCAAACAATTGCCAAACAACTTACGCTTGCAAGTAAGGAAAATTACTGTGCTTGTGTGCATTGAGCCTACCCTTACAAATGTATGGGGAAATTCCTTATAAATAAAATTAAGGAAAATTTAGATGCATTAGCAGTATTGTTTTACCGATACTAGAGGAACGGTATTGTGTGAAAGGTGAAGGCCATCGTTTATCGCAAAAATTGCTCTATTTAGCCTCAAAAACGTCTAGAATATACATCATTTCCGTAAAAATGTCTCATTTTCAAAAAAATATTCTAAAGCCGTTTTATATCATTAAGGTCTTAAAAATGAAAAATAAGATGCATAAGATTATCTCCCAAACTTTGAAAGAAATATAAAACTTTCCTACGTAACTTTACTACACACAGTAAACATTTGTGTGCGTCTTCATATCAGTACGAATATGTATATGCATACACATATGTATGTGTGCATTTATATATGTATATTTATAAGCTTGTATGCAAGCACTAATTTTTTTTCCAGAATGTAATGAACCATGGTACACATATAATACTTAGTAAAGTGAGTTGACTTTTGTCGTGGTAATATTAAAATAATAAGCGGTAATTTTTATTACTTTTTGCTAATATGATATACCTTAGCAAATATTTAACCGAATTTCATCAAACTTGAAACATATACAGGTGAGGCAGGACTGAGTATGTTGATTTCGTGTGATGATAGCTCACAAAAAAACCATGTACCTAAAGTGAAAATTGTGAGTGTAATGATACCAAGAAAATAACCTTCCAAATAACATTGTAATTAAAATTTCAAAAACCACTTAATATTAAATAACGAACTTTGTACGGTGTCTTGTAAATGACTTAACTTCATTCTCAGTAGTTTAGTTTGGTAAAGTCATTGGCCCATCATTGTTCAAATGGGGCACGACACTTTTCTTCTGCTTCTAACTACGGAACACTTCACTATAATTCATGTACTGCTACAGAATATTAAACAGGCGCGGAAGAGTAATGAATGAGGTTGTCACGTTGAAAATTGGTAGAGTTAGCCGTTTTCGAGACAATCGTATGCAAAATTAATGTTTTATTTTCAACGCCTGGATTATATGCAGGCAATGCGACTTCCTTGCAAGGTGTGTAACCGAACTAATAGGCATGTTGCAGTAATTTTTCCGCTACGGATTCATAATCTAAGATTTGTTACACGAATGGTATAAAAGTAGGTTCATATTACTGTAAAGCAGTTGCACTTTGTGGACAAGGTAACTGCACCAGTGAAAAATAAAAGCCACACGTTTATGGCAATGTTCACCAAGTTTTACAAAATCTTACATCCAGGTAACCTCTCTGATAACTGAACGTAAATCACTTTAAACGAATGAATGCGTCCTAACCATTACACAAAGCAGGCACCACATGCAGATGTGCAAAGAAAATTATTAGTGATATTAGAAAACGTGTCAGTATGTAGACAGTAAATAATTTATTATCACTAATAGCAGTGGTCTATTGTAACACTAGTTACAAAGTTCAGTTGCTAAATATTACGCAGTTTTTGAAATTTTTACTAAAATATTATTTTGAAGTATATTTTAAGTATAGTATTACTCCCACAATTTTCACTTTAGTGACAAACTGAAAACACATTTACGACATGTATTTTTGTTAGCTATCATCACACGAGACCAACACACTCCGTCCTGGCTCGTCCTGTATACTATTTCATAGGTGACTTGACTTTTCTGTATCTTTGCAAGCCATGTTCACATTTTCAAAATGCGGCAATTTGGAAATTTTTTCAACACACGAGATATCTTATGAACAATTTGTTTTCCAAAGTTTTGCCAAACTTGGTACGCTTATAGTATTTATGAAGGTGACTTGAATTGTATGTTTTTGTTCATAACGTGTGTGTATTTTCAAAATGTGTTTTAATTTTAATATTTTTTGAGCCCACGAGATATCGTAAGGTTCCGCTACAATTGATTTAGCACAGAATATAGCACACGCTCAGAAAGTTCAATCCAAGGTTTTTGGTGGGACGTGCTATAATTACAAATAGCACGCGCACGGCAAGTTAGCACAGGATCGCCGCACAGAAAGTTGGGCAATATCCTATAATCCTGTGCGCTGTGCGCCGTGCGCCGTGCGTAGCCAATCAGAACATAGATACCACTGCATTCAAAGGAATATAAACACTGGTGAAAATGGAAACTAATTTAAATAACCTTTGTAAAAATTCGCGCCGAAATTAGTAAATTGGTTTTTTTCGAAATTAAATAAAATTATAAGAATCATAACAATCACTGCAATTTTTTAAAAAAATAAGAACAATCGACTTTGTATTATAAAATAAAATAAAGTTATTTACTAAAGGAGGTAAAAATAAAAATATTCAGAATCAGTTATACCAACACACATATGTATCATTTACCAGTGTAGCTTGTTTTCGTTTTAACAACATCCGCTGTTTATGTGCGTGTGCTGTTTCAATTGTAGTTTGCAGTTATGTGCTGTGCGTGTGTTCTGTGTCTGTGCGTGTGCTGTTAACTGTGCTAAATCAATTGTAGCGGAGCCTTTAATAATTATGTATCGTTACACCATAAAACGCGGTACACATGCATTGAGCTGACCCCTTTATGACTGGAAGTGCCACTAGCAATGAAGTGTTGTTTTAGCATTGCAGTATAGCGTCTTACTACCAGTGCTCCTACCAGCTCCGACAAGAACCTGCTCCTTGAAGAACCATTTACACAATGTTAAAACAACACCAGAGGACCTATGCTCTAGTTTTCAGTCGCATGCGAGTTGGAAGCATGGAGGTATTAGTCTATGGAGTGGAAGCCTTTGAGCAAATTTGGAGCCAGCCAACAGACGACGTTTAAAGACAAGGATAGAGCTAGTGGTGGCAAAAACATGTAAACATAGCATTTTGCTGAATGAAAAGGTTTTAGTTTTTTGTTAACTACACATTATGGTGAAAGTTTGCGCAGCTCTTGGCCTTACAAACAGATTCGATCGTTGTGGAGGATATCTTTGTACAGGTAAGAAACTTTTGTTTAAATTCATCAAGTTTATAAAGTACACACACACAGCGAGAGCTGATTCGGTTTTCTTTTATATTTCTGAAGCAATTGTAAACTGTTGTGTACGATTCAAATAGAGAATTTGCGCGAATTTTTATAAAAAAAAATTACATAATTACGTTGCTTTCTGCTATTGTTTTGCCACCCAAAATATGGCGACTCATGAAAAACAATGTCCTGCGCATGCGCAGTTCGAAAATGTTTGAAAATTATCGGCTTCACACGATTACCATTGCAATGTACGGCAAATGCCACTCCATAGACTAATACCTCTATGGTTGGAAGCCGAGTGGTCGTTTTCAGGACATGGAGATTGTTTTATCATTCGGCAATTCATTCTTTAAAATGAAAAATGAAAAAACCTTTCTCCATGTCCTAAAAAACATCACTCGGCTTCCAAATCGCGTGCGACTAAAGCCCTCAGAGTGCCAGTGACGCAAATCAGTCATAAGAGGGCCCGTTTTCAACTCCAAGTATACAGACCTGTTCCTCTATGGCCGTTGTTCATACAGTATTAGTATTTTCAAAATTGAGGTAATATAAACAATTTTTAATCTCACGAGCTATCTCTGGAACCATTATTCATAATGTAATCAAATTCGTTACACATGTAGTTACTTATAAAGTGAAAATACTATAATGTATTCTCAATTGTGGCTAATTGAACATTTTAAGAACACAGGAGATATATTAAGAACTATAATTCTCAGAATTTCATCAACCTTGGTAGAAATATTACTAATTAATGTAATATGAAATTTTTTTTGTTCATGTGTTCGTATTTAAAGTGGAGCTCATGTTTACATTTTCTGACCTCTCACGGAACCAATTCTCAAAATTTTATCAGGCTCAATGGATATTTACTTCCTATTAAGTTGACGTATTTTGTAAGCCATTTGATCATTTTTCTGAACCCATAGGGCTTGGAAAGTATAATTTAATTTTTCAGAATTTTTAAAACTTAGTACACGCCCAAAACTTAGTATAGTGACATGACTTAATGACGCTTCATACTATCGAAATGGTGGCCTTTTGAACAGTCTTGAACACGTGAGTTTAGAAAGATACAATATTTCATTTAACTCATACGCATAGACTTGCAATTGTTTATACCGTAATAGTTATTTTTAATGGAGACCCTAAGACTATTTATTTCATTAAACAAGAAATCTGATGACTAATTTACTTAAATTTAATCAAATTCGGTACACAATTAGTTCTACGGAAATAACGTGACCTTAATGTTATTTTGTTTATGCAGTGTTCACTCACGTAAAGTACTTCGTTTACGCTAGAAGATTTCAAGTCAAGACTTCATAATTGCTAGTTAATACTTACATACATTTCGTGAACTATTGGGACGACTAAAATCAAATATATTTTAGTCCTTTTAATATCTAAAGTTTGATTTAACTAGTTCCTAATTGTTGCAGGCGCACCGTGTTAAAAGATAGCGTGACAAAACCCAATATATCATATTTCCAGATCTACATTGCCGATTTGTCTTTAATGCGTTATAATTGGCACCCACATTGAGGAAAGTAAGCAATTTAGTTATGGTGTTATCTTATTTTTAAAGTTGTAAATGCCGCATGCAGTATACATGTGTACTTAAAGAATACCTTTCATTTTGCTGGTGATTTAGTATCGTGTAATAATTTATAAAGAATAGGATTATCTGGCAGTTTCTTGTCTCGACATCGGCCTCTGACAAAAAATTATCTTCCAAACTGTTCGCAGCTGAGGCATTTACCGGGCTCATGCAGAGCATACGCACAAGTTTGTCTTCTGTTTATTCTGTTGTTCTGTGATCAAGTAATGTGTTTGGGAAGGAAAGCACATATTCAGAGCAGGTAGAATACGTTGAAATCCCTGCTGGATCTCAACTCCCGCTGGTTTCAAAGTATACAACATAATCCAGTGAATGGCAGGCATTTCCATACAAATGCATGCCAGTTTTCCCCATATTTAATATTTGCCATGCATTCTTGCACATTCCTTCAGTGGAAAGTCGGTTTTCACGACTTAGTTCCATTTTTGTTCGTTAACTATCCGTAGAAATGAGAAGCCTAAGTGTTTCAGAGTGTTTAATGCCTGACGGGTCGCGACAACTTGACGCTAGTCTGGTCACGAGCTTGTATTTCCTTTCTTCAGATTAGAGTCATACGTACATTCCCCTCCCCTCATGAATAGGGAGGGGTGGAACAGTTCCCTCGTAAGTCAGGCATATCTGCCTCTCCGCTTTCTTTTCTCCTTGCCTCGCCATACATTACCTTAGTAACGATTGCGGGCGTAGACGGTGAGGAGGCGAGAGATTAAACCCCCGCTATTTACGGCGGGGTTTAAGAAGTGTAACTAACGAGGCCTCGAGGAAGGCGAAACGAAACGATATTTGCCGGCTCGCTAGCAACCCTCTCGCTCGAGACAGTTCTCACCGGTCCGACCGGCTTTGTTTGAATCGCGAAGTGCTGATTCGTGCGTGAGCAGGCATATGCCGCGAACAAGGGTCCGCCTACACGCACTGTAAAGAAATTATTTGCAAATTTACCACACCAATATAATAGGTAGGCGCACCTGATGTTCGTGTAGAGATATTTGCAACAGCTTGCTTCAGAGCTGTAAACGTACATCTGCATCTCTGCTTCATGATCAATGATGTTGTCAACTGTCAGCGTCTTGGTGTTCTATCCATAAAAAACACAACCTTGATGTCCAGTAATCTTACTGTGATTGTCACAGTGGAACGAGACACATTACAGCACAAATACAAGCTGCCAATAACCATAGGGTGGCCGTGCCGTATATTGCCCAGGCAAACACTTGAAGTCAGTGTATTTGTGCCCTTGTTGCTTGTATGTTGTGGTCACTGTAGACCATCACATTGTTTCTGCCATAAGAGCCAATGTATTTTACTCGAAGTTTGAAGAGTAGTAGAGTACAAATTATTTATCGAATAGCAGATGTGCCGTATTTATCTCAGTCGACGTTGCTTGGAGAACCAAAATTTTAAATAAAATTAAAACTTAATAACATGACTGCATTTCGAAACATATTTCTGTGAGTACTGACATCGCCTACTGTTTGTGCATTGTTGAACTAACTTATGTACTTTAATGCTAGTTTCTGATATTTATTTAACATTTTGTGTGCAAATTTGTTCGTGTCATTGTTATTAGAAAGCAGTTGCACATAGTCAGTGACATAAATATCCGTAAATAAACAGAGGCCGTATTTTCAGGTTAGTTCGCTACGTTTATCAACATAAACAATTGTTAGAGACACTGGTAAATCGCGGGAATAGTTGACAGTTTGCTAGGCTCCAACGTGACGTATATAACACTGAATGTTTCGTATCAACATTGACTATCGTTTATTTGTAGCATTATTTCTCTCTACAACAGACCCAGTTAGAACTGCACAGCTTGGACACACGGCGTGTGTGATTTGTTCCAAAACTGTTCACACGTGTCACGGTTAATATACTATAGTTTATTGGAGACTATGCTAAACTTTTTCGCGATTTTCCAGTGTCTCTAACAACTGTTTAACCACATAATTTACACTATGCAAATATGAAACATGGCCTTTTTACTCATGAAATGTAACAGTAGCAGATGTATTCCACGTACCTGTTCTTTCTTTACACCCGAAAACAACGCACGTAACCGTTTTCATTCAAATCTGTTCATTATACAGTATCAATACCATACGATGCGCTTACGAAAACCTTACACGATCAACTCGATGCTGTGTTGATCAACAATAATACACCGTTCGCGCAAAACTGGTATATATAAGTCGACTTCAAGGAAGTCCCAACATGCCATCTCCTGATACTCCTACCTCCATGCCAATAACCATGAAGCATAGCTGAAGATGTGCACGTGAGGTACAAGGTGGGGCAAAAGTCTTTTCGTGAAAATCAGGTACCCCTAAGCGTTAGGAGAGTGTGTTTGGTAGAAGATTGTTTTCCTGACATAAATGGTGGCATTACTATACGCCTTTACGAAACAATCAATATTAGACTACCTACTGAAGTTTTACAGGATATACCCGAAAAATCATTTACAGCTCTTCGTCATAATGTAGGGGTTCGAAGTAAAATGATACAGTACACTACAGGTCGCAGAGGCTGGGAATTATCCGTTACTTGACCCACAAATTGTAATCTTCGGGGGTTGCGATGTGCGACAAAATAAAAAAGCAGTAGCAACGTCAAGTAATTCGTCAATTGGACCGAGCTAACTATCCCGAGGTTGGGGGGGCAGCTTTGATGTAATGATCGCATCGCTCCAAGGAGATTCCGAATCGATGTCCGGTCGGGGTCACTCCCAGGATCTCACATGTGAGACTCATGTGTGGTGACGTCGAAGGTAGACGGGATACATAGGGAAACTACAGTTTCTTCTGTTCTTTCATTCCAGGCCAGCTCCATAATCACCTCAGTCAACTTTATTCGAAGTTGTTGCTATTTGAATGCAGATTGAGACTCTCTAAGGCCATACATTGTGTGTCAATTTACGGATGTTTCCCAGTCACAGCGATAAAAATTTGTATTTACGTAATTTTACTCGTCTTCGCGTATTATACAGCGTGACGAAGAGCTTTAAACGTTATTCACGGACACCCTGTAGACAAGTAAAGTAACGACGCTCAACTGTTTCTCTATTTACGAGCTGAAGTATCGCAAGCTGAGATACATTTGCACCCCATGGGTTACTTTGCACCACTAGATTAATTTTCTTCCACGTGAAAATTCTAATATACTTTTCACTCTACAGTACTGTTTATTATTAAATCTATGAATGGTGACGCCTTTAAAAATTTCAGGTTCCGTAACCGTTTTCAATAAGAAAAATGTGTGGTAAGAAGTAACTTCAAAATTGGACAAAGTAACCCCGCTTGGCATGGAAAGTTTCTCATACCGAGTGAGGGTGATAAACTTACATTACTTTCAGGAAGTTATGTTACACTGTTCTTGTTGAACCAAGTTGCACTTTTTATTTGTAAAACACATAAACATATCGTAATGTACTATTCCACTGTCACGAAGCCCCAGTTATAAACAACCTAGGGTTATAACAAGCGTAGTTTAAAATTAAAGAAGGCAAGGTGAATCAACATATTTATTGCGATGAACAATTACAAGATAAAGTAACGGGCCTCCAAAATTTACGATCGATCGGGCGGTCGCGGGGGTGCCGGAAAATGTTGAATGGGAACTTCCAAACAAAAATATTAA
>PNEQ01030673.1:0-17328 GCA_003012365.1 Medauroidea extradentata
TCAAGATGGCAACACACTCAACAACTAGTCCAACACTTCTGGACACGCTGGTCCAAGGAGTACCTGGCTGTGCTCCAGCATCGTGTCAAGTGGACTTCGGAGATCAAGAATCTTGCAGTCGGGGAGTTGGTTGTCATCAAGGAAGACAACCTCCCTCCGCTCAAGTGGTCCATGGGACGCATCACTGACCTTCATACTGCAGATGATGGAAGAGTCCGTGTCGTCACAGTGAAAACAGCGACTGGTCTTCTCAAGCGAGCAATAAATCGACTGTGTCCATTGCCCTTCAGTAACTAATTATGATTGGTGAAATGTAATGTGGTGATCAAGTATCACAGTAATTTGGGTGCAAGTACCCCATTGAGTAATTGTTGGGGATGGTCATCAGCAGTTTTTTGATTTGTGTATCTGTATGTCCTGTGTCAAGTGCCAGTTATGTGCAGAGACACCAAATTTTGTAGAGACATCATACTGTGTGTATAAATTTAGTATGTGTACTATGCTTGTTGAAAGAGCAACCTTTCAAGGTGGGCGGCATGTTGAGGCTGTTTGAGTGAAGACATGCTGTGGAGCACGACAGGGCAAGCACCGGCACCGGCTCAACCCCCCTTACCACCGAGGCAAGGCACGCCTATGGACAATGGCTTAGGAATGTGAAGGGAGGCGAACAATGACCGTGAGGACACTGGCGGATGGGGGTTGGGACAGGCAGGCGGGCTGGTAGCAGGTTTGCTGGGCTGGACACGGCAGTCAGTCAGCATGAGGACTCGTGATCGGACGCTTGCAGTGAGATTGTTTGTTGGAGGGATGTATATATGCATGTAGTTCAAAATCAAAATAAACGCACGTCGGCGTAAACACCGGCAAATACAGTATACGCATTCATGCACATAAATACTCACATACCTACATATACAGTGAACTCCCGATTTAACGACCTTTAACGGTTCCTGGGAATAGGGTCGTTATTTCGAAGGGGTCGTTATTAGAATTTTTACAAATTTTTGACGATCCCTGACTGCTAAAATGTTGACATTTACCTTTTTTATCATTGAATCTGTATCTTTGGTGCAAAAATTACATGTTTTTATAAAATTTTACACATTTATTTTGAAAACCAAACACGTTATTTTTAAAAGTATGCCATTGAAGTGTATCTACGACCTTTGTTTACCTCAATATAAATCATAAACGTTGCAGATAACATAAATTCTTGCACCCGCAACGTCCAATTTGGGATGTAATTTTCAAGAATGCTGCAATAAAGATTATTGAAATAGTAATATTTTTCAGCAGAGTGAAGTATTTTGAATAACTAGATACTCTGGAAGCGGATATATGACCTTTCTTTGGCTCAAAATTAAACAAAAACGTTGCAGGCAATATAGATTCTTGTGCCCGCAACGACTGTTTTGGAAGTTATTTACGAGAATACAGAAACAAGGTTTATTGAAATACTAATATTTTTCAGTAGAATGAAGTATTTTGAATAAATAGATACACTGGAAGCGGATGTATGACATTTCTTTGGCTCAAAATTAAGCAAAAATGTCGCAGACAATAAAAATTCATGCACCCGCAACAACCATTTTTGGAAGTTATTTGCAAGAAAGCGGCAATAAAGTTTATTGAAGTAGTAATATTTTTCAATAGAATGACATATTTTGAATCAATTATACTCTGGACGTGCATATACGACCTTTCTGTAGCTCAACATCAAGCACGAATTCATGATAATGACAGATGAATATCGTCTGCAACATAAATTAAGTGCCAGTAATGTCGGCGTTTCAAAACTATTTACAATGTACTATCGCAATGTTGTAGATTGAAATAGTAATTTATTTCAATAGGCATGGTTGACATCTAAGACTTTTCTTCAACATATAGGCCCAAACTTTACCGGCAACTGTAATTCTAGTTGGCACAACATACGTATTGATAAAACTATTTGATTCTGGGACCGTGTCTTGGCAGCGAGTGACCACACACACGTGTGTGCACAATGACCTATCTGGAAACTGGTTAGTTCAAAAACAACATACACGACATGTCTAACATATGTGACTTGTGCCACTTTTGACCACTACCTAGTCGCAGCTCCTGACGCTCACTCGCTCAGCAGATGGGACGTCATTATAACACTACTCCCTTTGTTTTGCAGTTCTTTCGCTTCTCTAGCTCGGCCGGCCATATGAAAATAATCTGCTTGTATAATGAATCTCTTCTGTGCACAAGTTTTTTTACACACTTCACCAATTTGCATGGAGAGGGATTTGATACTCAGTTTCAATTTGCTCACCAACAGTAAATAATTACAAACATCGAGATGTTGATCATTGTTAATAAACTTGGGTAACACATTCACAGAACAACTTTAAACCTACACAATGCTGTTTCATATTTTCTTTTCACCGATGTATACAACTGTATCCACAGACGTTATTCACTGTCGAGCCGTGTGCGTGTGTGGGCACGAGCGCACGTGTGGGCTAGTGACTCACACGAGACGCGCTGTTGCCAAGTTTCGTACTACTGCCCTATGCCACGCATATCTGAGACATGCACCCGACGTTTGGTAGTGTCAGTATGAATTGTCCTGCTTTCACTTGTTAAAAGAATGATTTATAAACATTACTGTGTATATATTATTAAATGACATGATGGTAATTATATTTAATAACATTAAGCAACGGAAAACGTAATAAAGCTTAAATAAACACAACGTATAATCGTAATATTACAGGCACAAAGACAGCCTACCGTATCCAAGGGCACGATAAATCAGCGGCAAAAAAGTTACAGCGCGCACATGATGAAGAGGTGAGCGAACTGCCTTATTGGAGTGGTTGACCGGTAGAGGGAAAGAGGCGGGCGGGTCGCCGACCGGCCAAGTGATGGGAAGGGGAGTTCGGGCCGGCCGGCTGGCCATCGCGTCGCGCGGGAGGAAGGGACAGCAACGTATATTTTTAGAACAAACACGCCCGTGTGCGGCAGTACAGTTTGCGAGAAACAACTGCAACCATAATAAATGCAACGCCTTTTTCTGCTATTTTCTTTGAATTTATTATTATTTTTTTTTTTAATTTTCCACGGTTCCTGGAAAAAGGGTTGTTACTTCGAGAGGGTTGTTATTCCCGGGGTCTTATAATCAAGAGTTGACTGTACATATACAATGTGCATACATTTGTAGGTGATAATATAAAATAATGAAATTGGTGGTTGAGAAAATTATACATAGACAAGCTCATCTTAAATACTTGTTGTATTCACTTTTTAAAATTATTTAACTGTAAAGTACATACATATTTATACTTGTAGTAAAACATAAAAGATCAAATTATTTTTGTAAAGCTAGTAACTAACTTCCTCTTCGGCAAGTATCAGTTACCATATTTGCCGGTATAAAGGACGACCATGCAGATAATACAATTCATGGTTTTGACGGTACAAAATGTTGAGTAGGGGAGGGGAAAAATTTATTCTGAAATTCTAGATAGACATTTTTTTTCCTTTGCCAAAAACATTAAAAACGTAGTGTAAATATTTTTCATACATTTATTACCATTATTTAAAAACATCATAGATGACACATAAACCAATAACATTGGCTACTACTGCCCTCTGGGCGCCCAAGAGCCAAGGAAATGCACAGCGGCGGCACATGCGGCCGGCGAAATCATCAGTTGGCGGCAGCTGTGCATGACTTGGCAACGCTGGACTGAGGCACGCCGTGTGCTACATGGCAATGCAGGGCTGCAGCAGCTGCTTGCAAGGTCATCGAATTCCTGTGTGCTGTTGTCGCCTGCCAGCCAAACACTAGACACCAGAATGTGTGGTACGGTACCTAGATCCTCATTTCCTCCACCCGAGAGAGTTTTGTGCTGGCAAGACAATAGATCTAGGCACGCGGTACTTAGATCTTAGTTTTCTCTGCCTGAGAGTTTTGTACTGGCGAGACAAAGGATCTAGGCATATGGACCTCGATCCTTGTTTTCTCCGCCCGAGAGTTGTAGAGTTGTTGGCTGGCGAAACAAAGGATCTAGACACATGCTCCAGTTGTATTGATCTCCAAGCGACACACACTCGCAGTGAGGTCAAAAAAGGCCTATTTCACGAATATGGCGCTCTTCAAAATTTTATACCGTAAATTTTATTTAAAAAACAGGGCAATTGTTTTCATTTGTGACGAAAACTGAAATTCCTTGAAACATTGTACAACTCCACAGCTTACATCATAACTTTCAAATGATTTTTAGGTTACCAAAAATTTTCACACCCTCATATAAGACGATTAGCAATATTTGAAGGCCAAAAATAAGTAAAAATTGTCATCTTATACACTGGTAAATATGGTAATTTCTGGGCAATACAGGGTGTGTGGTAGTTATAGGTATAAACGAAAGGGGTGTGTTGAGGACAATGAAAAAAGCAAATAATGCTTATAAACATAGGTCCGGAAAACTAGGGATTTCCCGTTTCGATGAATGGACTCGTGCAAACATGGCAATGTTGCAACACTGTTACCGTCGTTTGTACCGAGTACCAGTTCCCACAGTCAACAGCAAATGCAGTGTGGCTGCATAGTGTTCGACGAGGCCGCCATGGCTCCAAAAACGTTTTCTAATGAAGACATGGCCGACATCCACTTCATGTATGGGCGAGCTAATGGAAATGCACGGGAGGCAGCTCAAATGTATCAACAGACGTACCCACAGAGAAGATAGCCTGACAGCAGTGTGTTCACAAGGGGACATCAGCGCTTGCGCAAGACAGGATCATTTAAACCCAACATACGACATGCAGTGCCGGGCACAAGTACCAGACGAGTTGCTGCAGCAGGATGTGTTTTGCCATACCTCCTCACTGATGCCTGGTACAGATGGCAGAAACAATGTTGCAACATTGCCATGTTTGCACATGTCCATACATCGTAACGAGAAAACCGTTGTTTTCCAGTCCTATGTTTACTAACAATATTTACCTGTTTCATCGTCCTTGACACAAACCTTTCGTTTGTACCCATAATTACCAAATATCCTGTATGTTAGAAGACTTGCACAAATAAGGTTTTTATAATTTCATTATTTGGTAAGAGTAGGTGGCAGTTCAGCTGATACAAATGTAACTTTCCCTTTTCATTTTTATTGTTATATTTGCAGTTTGGATATTTTTATGTCTGTAAATGCAAACAAGATACAGTATCAGGCGATCATAAAATCAATTTTTGAATTTGTTAAAAATTTATTCGACGATGTATGTACAGCATATTCTTATAGTACAAACTGTGAATTGGTAACATATTACAATGAAGTTCTTTAGGGCATATATATATCAAAGAAACAATGAAAAACAGTTGGACATTGTTCAGTTACAACAAGCTTCACTCAAACTTGGTTTCCAATAAATATTTCACAATAGCAGACATTGAACGCTTCTGTTTTAGTAATTATCTTTTCAAAGAGCTTCAAAATTTTCAAAACAATTTTTTAAATGTTCAAATGTGTTTAGTTACTTTTTTAAAATTATTTTACTGCACAGTACGTGATTGCGTATTTTCTTTAATATTGTGGTTATAAAATTTCCCACTTTGTGTTTGTAAATACTGAAGGAGAAGGTGAGTTTTAGATGACAAAGTTACACATCTAAATATTAGACCAAAATATAAACAACGTAGGTATACATAATACTTATTTCCTAACCGAGGAAACAGTAATTCATATGCTTGTGCCCCAAATAGTTTTAGTGGTTTTGAGATAACATTGAATTTATTTATAGGCATTACGTGTTTGTCTAATTCAGACTCTTGAGTAAGCCTTAGACTTTTTTTAATTGGCCTATTTCTAATAAATGATGTAATGATGCAAGTATTTCAAACAAATTCTTAAAATGTTGCTTTGATTAAAAAAATCGAAGTTAATATTCAGACATTAATTAACTGGATTGTTAATACTAAAAAGCAAATTTTTTAAGTAAAATTACTCATCCTTATGATGTTCCCGTTACGTTAAGTTATTGTTGCGTTGTTTATTTAATAAACATCTGCCAGTAACATTATATTTAACTTAAAAAGTGTTTCAGTTTTCTGAGGTCTCATATTAGGCCTGTTTTAATATAAAATTACATGTTGCAACTTTTAACTTTTAGCAATACATGACAGTTTCCTTTTTGGCCTTAAATAACCTTTTTGCACAGATTAAGATTATATTTATACTTTAATTAGATGGTTTTAAGAATTTTTTATCTCCATAAATTCACACTTGTGTCAGCTTTACATATATTAGATGAAGTCAGCACTTGTTACAAAATTATAAAATATATTATTTTAATGATTTCACTTAATTTATACATACATTTTGTAGTATGGTAACATACTATCACTCTAAAAGTCTTATATAGAAATCATTCTATAATTTATTTGTGTTGTCTCGGTGACAGCATCTGAATACAGCAAATTTTATCTTTTATTTAAAATGGTGCCATATAGGTTATTTATATTTTAAGAAAATAACTTATTTTTGTACTGGATAGACAAATGCAATAACTATGTTTTAATTAGAATTTTTGTACTCTTAGAAAAGGATATTTTATAAAACATAAGAATGTCTGCTTTTCTTTTAAAGCTTGTATTATAATTACTTTTATTTACAAACAACTAATTTTGTGCTATAACTTATTAAATAACTGAAGTAAGTAAAATTTTACATCTTTCTAACTTTCTTCTGGGCCTGCAGAAATTTTAGTAAATTTTTATATAGTTCTGATTCTAATAATAAATGGCAAAATAATTGGATGATATAACTAAGTAAATTATTTTTATTTCTTCTTTATTGAAAGTATAGTTTAGAAACTTTTAATTTTTTGATAATGTATTATTTCAAGTGTAACGACCACTGTAATTATTATGAACGAACAATTCACTACCCAGGTTGGTAAACATGAGCTTAAATTGTGTTAACATTGCTACAACAATTTATAAAGCCCCTAAACTGAGGTTAAAGCTGTTTTATGTGACATTGATTTTTGCGTATTTTCCGCACCTGTTACATTTAAGAATCTGAGAACATTATACCAGTAAACTGGATAATCAGTTTTTCATCAACTCCCTTGTAGACTTTGTAACAAAAGAAGAAATGAGTCCAATAACTTGTAAAAATAAAGAAACTTTATGTAACAATGTGTAATTTAAAACAAACATGTTAAAAGGGTAGTTCATAACACTTTAAAGGAATTAATGCTTCAAATGTTTTAAAACACTTTCTCAGCAGCCAAAGTTTTATTTTAGAACAAAAGTATAAAATTTCTATAGCTTTTTTAAAACACAGATTTGTAGAAAAGTGTCACCAACAATGTGTTCAGTGTCACTAGTCTTCAAACAAAATAAAATGTGCTAAACGCTTCATTTTCTACACACATTTCATGGTGCAAAGCATATGTTACTTTGAAACAGCATCAACATTCGTAATTCTCTCAGTTAATAATTATATATATGCATGATAAATATTTATATATCTATTATGTATGAACATGACAAAGTCGAAGAAAGACAGAGCTGCCGATGCCTTAAAAGCACAAAGTGATTTGACTGATGAGTGCTTCGTTTTGTGAGTGAAGTAATAAAAGCTTACAGATGATTCCACACATACTGCAGCATTAGCTTTAGGATAAGAAAGATGTTACATTTTTTTTCAATTTTAATATCATAATAATTTTTATTATAATAAACGCCATAACCTAATATTTGTTATGCTTCCATTTTCTTATATTTATTTTCAACAGGTTTTACACAAACGACACCACAGAGTGTACAATTTAACTTATTTTTCACTCGGCTAGGTCCGTATCACAAGTTTTTGTTTCTTTCTTATCTCGTAACTATCACCAACAGACATACAAAACTAATAAATACTGCTCCATTTATAATTTTATAAATAACCGCAGGTAAACTGCATTAGATGCATTTCACGAAGAAATTAGACTGTAATATTTACTACCATATTGTTTCTTGCGTGAACATTAAAATTTCTCATTTTAGGGGAAGGTTAAGTTTAATGAGAAATTTTTATGTTTTGCTAGAAGTCATAATACTAAAACAAAAAGTCCAAAAACAATACAGTGCTAGTTATTGTCAAAATAGTTAAATGTTTGGTTTTTTAAATTATTAGTTTAAATATATATAAATTAGCATATTTAAAATTAAAAAATGCTTAGACCCTTTTTTTTTATAAATGAAACATTGGCGACCTCACACATTTTTCCTGTCATACTAACCGAGAAGCGCTTTCGCGAAATATTCTGATTTAATTATTGCTGTTAGACGTTTATGATATTTCTACAACCTGCACATTTAAAACGTGAGGTAACGTGGTGCTTGCCTGGCGCGGTTACGAGTTAACACACAAATCTTACAGTATCGTATTTAAATCAGCAACAAAGTGGAAGCAATTGCATTACTGATAAATTTTTAAAGCTGGATTGCACGGAATTCAGTTGTTGTTTCCTCGTAAAGAAAGGAAACATAATATTAATTTCTTAATCATGTCATATTTCATGTAAAGAAATGCTTATTTTTTTACATTTGTAAGTACATGTAACATTTATTTTTGATCCACCACTCAGTTGCAAAATAATGTTGTTAGGCGTATTATATTACAATACGGCAAATAAAGTTACATTTAAAGATAATAAGAAGCACTCAAATTTAGATTCTTAGTCTTTAAAACAAGGTTACTTTTTAATTTGTTCCGTAAAGCATGTTTAAGTTCAAACATTTTTTAATCATCACCTCGCTAACAAGAGTGTGTAAATCATTATATGTAATAGAAAACAATTTCACATACACTTTAAGAAAATTTTAGACACTTAGATGTGATGTTAGTTTTACAACTAAATATATTTTGAAAAATAAGACTGTTCATAAAAATGTGAGTTACAAAAAGTATGAATATTAAAACGAATTAAATTGTAGTGAATGTTGGCTCCAATCATAAAAGAAAAGCCAAATTTGAGACAGAAGGATCACATCTATAGCTGGCAAAGAGATTAATAAATACTAAGTATATATAAAACCACATAATTATTAACAACAGAGGGCTTATTTTTAAACCGATTTTTGTTTTCTTTAATCACACAAATCATGCACGCATCGAGCACGGCCTACGGACTGCAATCACAATTTTAAAATCTAATTCTACTTCGTACAAGACAAGCTGTGACTATCGTCAAAGCATTACTTATCTTTTGTTAATATTTTGTGTGTATGTGTGTATGTCAACGTTTACCTCAGCGAAAAAAAATATATGTAGACAACAACGAATTACAAAAATAAGTAACGTGATAGCGGTGTGAGTCCACTTATTCCTCTTATACTAAGCTTAATCTTATTACTTTTCATTATTATACAAGGGAAAATGTAGCACTGGCAAAAGATGCGGAACAACTCGGGCAATTTAAAATTTGTCCTTTTTTACATCATGTTCTTTTGCAAAAAAACGAAGCACATTTTCAGACCAGTGTTTATTAGGAATGAATGTGCGTACGTGAAGTTTCTCTCACACAATTGAAAAACGTAACAAGCATATGCAGGCTATATTGATTGCGTAAACAGCTTCGCCCCTCCCCTCCTAAATGTATGCTTCCACCGTGGGTTCGGACTGAAACGATGATTAAAAATAAAATATATCACACGCAGATTTGAAGTAACAAGGAAACACAGCAGACTGAAACAAGCATATAAAGCTCAAGTTAAATGTTCACCATGCCATTTCTCGTGTTCCAATAAGTACCTCTGTCACCACTTGAAAGCTAGCGTAAGCCCATCGATTGTCTTTTTCTTTCCCTCACTCTAATTCATGAGTTTCTCTAGATTTCAACATTTCCAAAATCGAAAAACCGATTTTAAAACATTCTGAATGTTGCTTAGCTACCCTTGGCAACAGAAGAACTTGGGTCCTGAATTTCGCGAAAACGTGCACAGACGTAACAGTTTTATCAAACTGATAGGGGAAGAGGTTCTCGAAACTCAAGAGCGATTTCTTCATGTTGCACTGGTCCACTGCGACAAACCCAAACACAACAGCTTTATTTTCACATCAGTCCACTGTCTCACACACACACATGCCAGGCATTTAAAGTATGCTCTCAAGAGTTTCCTTAGCTTTGTGGAATCTCAGTGTTTCGCTCATTACTTTCTCTGGAGGTATTTTCGCACGGCGAGTTACGCCCTGTGAAAACAAACTAAAAACACGTCCCCGGGGGAAGAATGACGGCGATGGCGTCGCCTTTTCAATCGAAACGTGAGGCGCGCGTAAACGGGAGGGGGGGACGCGACCCGGCTCAGACATCTGTAGACCGCGACGTAACACTAGGCGACCGCGAGTGGATGACAACCCGGTGACCGTTCTTGGTGACGAAGCCATCACTCTCGACGAGGACGGCAGTCTGATGTCGGTCCTGTGCGCCTACAGCATCGTCGGCGCACTCGTCTGAACTGTCGCCAGGTCCACCTAGGCGCTGTCTCTTGTGCTTCCTCCAAGCATTCTGGATGAGTCGCGCGCAATACTCTTCACGCTGACGCCACAGTGTCGACGACACAGGCTCATAGCCTACCTCGTCGGGCCGTGCCTGCACCTCACCCAGCTCTGCCGTCTCTTCGATAGGGTTGCCTTTACGCGCGAAGAAGTCCTTAGTGAGTGCATCCAAGATGTCCACACAGAACATCATGTCACCCTTGCAGATCGGGATGTCCATCGACACAATCTTGTACTTGTTTGGCTTGTGTATCTGCAGTGGCGGCTCCAGCACATCTAGGAAGTCAGACAGTTGGTCATAGCGGATATACTGCGTGCCATCAGGGTCGAAGTTCTGCCAGATTTCGTAGTACATGTCGTAGTCGTCATCCGTTAGACCTTCTTGCACGTCCTCGGTTGCCTACGAATCATACGCAACATGTCAATTTTCACTCTCAGGTCTCTATATGCAAAGTTTAATATTAACAGCCATATTCTTGGACGTATGCCACAGCAAACCTGTTGTAAAGAGTTAATTTAAGCACTTAAAAAATTAAAGATCTAGGTAGGTTAAAATAACCCAAAAAATAGTCAATTTGAGGTTTACAATGGACATACAATTTCAAAAAAGGATTTAAATGAGTACATAGACAGAGCATGAAAAATAGACCAGTAACAAAATTATGTGAGTGAAAATGTCTGCTAAATTTGATGAGCATAACAATAACAGCAGAAATTAATATAGCGTCAGAAATTGATATATACATGACAGCACATTGAAGATAACATAGACAAAAATAGCATCCTCATATATCTGAATTATAGAGGCATTATCACTAAAAATATGGTTGTAAGAATGCTAACTTCAGAAGGAATTCTTTCTGCCCTTTAAATGTAAACCTCATCCCAGTAAAACTCAAAAATAAATGTTTAGACATGTTGAATCTTGTATTTCTGCAATTACTGTTATTTTAACTAAAAACATCAGTGATCAAGTACCCATGCAAAAAATTAATAGAATATATGGAAATATACTCAAAATTGACATATTTAGTATAGGCCCTATAAGTTTGTACAGCAAGACTATAACATTTGTTTTTAATTTATTAATTGAATATACTATATGGATATGACTTGTGTAAGTAAGAATTATATTTTTGTAATTCATGGAACTGAAATTATTTTAATGAAAAGTTTTGAGGGTTCGGTATGTTGAATAATGTTTTATTTTCAATTATCCTTTTTTTTTTACTTAAAAAAAAAAAAAAGGAACAAGTAATGTGAAGAGGAAGTCAGATTCTACTCCAACTTCCAGTAGCAAGAAAATTTTGTTAACATCTGTGAACATGGTGCATCCATTTTGAAAATGCAAGTTTGTTAGTAAATCGTGAAGAAAAACTATATATGTTTCTTTCATCTGAATTGAACAAGCCTTTCTGTGCCTTCCTTCAGTGTGTTTTCCCAACATTTAAAAAAATGAATATAGTTCTTCAGTCAGCATCTCTATACATACAAGTTTCAGGAGAACTGTTGTTAGATTTCCACAAGTCATGGCTATCAAACTTTATTAAAGCCAAAGCTGTAAAAAGTTGTCCATTACTGGAACTAAATTGTCATTGCAAACCAAATCAGGAAAAGGAAAAATAAATTTTTTATGAATCTGTAAGAAATTACTTCATTGCGGCATGTGACTAAGTTGTCCATAAATTTTCCCCAGAAAATGATGTTTTGAAGAATACAGCTGTGGCAAGAATTGAAAATCTTGAAAATACCAGCTTTGGCAGCAAATGGGATTATTTCTGTTACTAGGATAATTCAGCAAATCAGAATCTTCAGTTCATATTTTGAACCCATATGACCTAAACGAAACTCAGGCCAACATTACCAATAACAACAAATTATCAGTATCAATTATTTTTTTATGACTGTCACATGTGCAGCAAAAATTGCTGCTAAAAACATCGTAAGTTTGTTCACTGATTTGATAAACCCAGTTGACTGGACTTAATTGCTCTGAATAATAAATAAAAACTACACAGGGAGGCAGATGGTTATACTATGTGTGTGAGCACGAGTGAAACTGTTTGTAGTGAGCGTATTGAAATATGCTTTCCATGCAATACTAGGAGTAACTGCAAAAGTTCTGTTAGCAACACTGGGCAAGTAACCCATTTTTATAGGCCCAGAGATGAGAGAAAAGTGAAGATGGAGCATTAACAGTCTACACTCAGGCCAAGCTGACATTGTTTATTCAGTAAGCAATATGGCGGAGTTGATTTGAAGCGCAATCAGCTGTTCTTGTAGATATACTGACAAACTATGTTATGACTGGTTAACCCACAATCGCAGTATACGCATTGCTATGGTAATAAACTACATTTTAATCACCAATATGAAGGATGGGCTACCTCCTCAAGGCCTCATACCCCTCGCCCTAAGACATATGTTATGCTCCATCTATATTTCTCTAATGTTTATATGGGCCGCACATAGTGAAGGTAAATGCTTGTTGATAAGTTTGAGTGTATGACGCATGGAAGATGTGGGCGGTACCTGAGAGTAATTCTCCAAGATGACAGCAATGTACATGTTGATGACAATGAGGAAGCTGATGACCAGGTAGGCAAGCAGGAAGGCGATGCCAATGGTTGCAGAACCACAGTTACCAGTTAAACCCAGTTCATTGTTGGGCCGCTCACAGTCCTCCTCGTTGATGATGCCATCCAGAACTCCGTCCCAGCCCGCTGATGTTGACATCTGTGAAAGCATGTGTCAAACAGACGTTCATTTATTCCGTACAACAAGGAGTTCTAAAGAGATACTCTGGTGACTGCCAGTCACTTCGTTGTAGCTCCAAAAATTTAACACTCATGTAAGAATTCTGGGAATGTTTCTAAAAATAAGTTAAAAGTACATAAACTGTGAAGGATATAATTATAGTTGCAAGTAATCATAAATAAGTTTAAATGAAGAGATTTTGGTCAGCACTGCACATAACATCTAGGTATTTAGCGCTGGTGAAGGGTGACATGATGCATGATGTAGCGTCGGAATGAAGGGGCCGGTCAAACAGGAGATCCCCGAGGAAAATCCGCCGTCCAGCGGCATCGTCCGGCACTCTTCCCACCCCGCGTGGAATGGGGATAGGAGAGTTTTGATAAACATTTAACGTAGCAGTCTTTTACCGCTTGTTAGTAAGTATGATAGGTTAGTATGAAGCAATGGTGTAATGCCACAGTGAAGAAAACCTGCCGGCTAATTACATCTGCCATTTTTTCTACTGAACTGTTGTGGTTCAGTTCCGGTAATCTGGAGCTGTGTTAGGTTCTGTTTGAGGACTTAGGGCTGGGTCTTAGTAGTTTTCTGTGAGGGGTGCTCCATTCGTCTGAGCTGCGCCTTACCCTTTTGACTTTGGACCTGCCCTTCCACTGGCCATGGAGGGGTAGGCCTGGAGGAGGGGAGGGGGTAGTGACAACGAAGGGAGGGGGTGATGGTGTGCGCCTGGCGAGGAGAGATCACTATCGTGTCAGGTGTGGGAGAGACTGGTAGTGCTTTGAAGCAGGCAGCAGTTCCCTTGGGCGGCCCGAGTCAGCTGGGTCAGCTGGACGAGTCGGGATCGGAGGAGGTGCCCGGACAATTCCCTGTGGAGTGGAGAGACAGGGTTAGTGATGGAGTGAGCGGGAGCTCACTGGGACGGCTGTAAGTTGAGCAACTGTGAGGACTTTTCGCCGAGACTGCAGGTCGGTGAGTGAGAAGCGGAAATAACTTCACCTCGTCCGATGGGGCGTTTATCGCTGCCGTAGTGAAAGTAGGACCGATTGCCTGCCAAAAAGTCACGTGCGCGAAACTTCAAGTAGTGACGTGGTCAACAGCAATGGAGTTTAAGCTGTGTAGAGGGAAATTGGGGCTTGTCGGGAACGAAGCAAAAAAGATTCACGAAGAACAAGTTCTTTGCCTCCAGGGTCACCTTAACGGAGGTATCGACGGGTAGCTTGCTCAGTGAAAAGGTTTCATGCACTTAAAAGCGACGTAAATAAATTGGAGGGCCTTAGTGGGCTTGTGAAGTAATAACTGAAGGGATTGTGAATTACTTTCTTAAGGGTATTGAAATATGGTCAGCCATGGATTAATGTGCTCATTGTTGTTTTGTAAACCATGTCAATAGTGTTTATGTAAGTGAATTGAAAAAAAGATTCTGAGTTGGAGGTAAAGTGGACATGATTCAAATGGGATTATGTGGTGTATGTAATTTGACGAAAATATATAGAATTCCAAAATGTTATTGGTTTGTGTCTCTAATTCAAGGTTTTCTTTAAGTGACTCAATCCCCAATAGCTATGAGCATTTATTGGTAGCGATCTTGGGACTTACCCTGTGTGTAATTAGAAGTGTTTTGTGGGTTTAGGCCCACTTGTGTTAGATTGTGGGAGCCTGGGTTTCAGAGGCTCATTGCCTCGCGGGTACCAGCAAGAACGGCTCACTACAATATGTAAAAATTGAGAGTGGCCACTTCAGAAATTGTGACCATGTTGTTCTGGGTGGGGGGGGGGAGGGGTTGTGCCATTACTTTACAGTGGCCCCAAAGAAACATTGATGGTAAAATAGTAAAATTACATTAGTATCTTAGAGCAAATGTTACATGAATGTAGACCTGAAAACTAAACTGGAGTAAGTACAGTACATTACTTACAAATATTTTTGTTAACTTGCTTAATTATGAAAGAAGCATTTAGTGTTGAATGGCAGAGTTAATTGACGGTAGAAAAGGCAACCAGGAACATTTATTCAGTAGGTTAGATAGAATGTTTTTTTTTTTGCTAAACTATTATACTTGGTCCCAATGTTTTGGTTTACGAAAAGAAAACTAATTTCAAAGGAGGGTATTTGGGCAATTTAATGATATTGTGCGCATTAAAATCACAATTTCCAAGTCCTCTAACACACACACAGTTAAAACAGCTTTTTTTTACAGGTTTATCTCAAAATCTAGTAACTAAATACTCTAAAGTCCTACATTGATAACGGCAAAATTTCTATTTGGACTTTCGTCCAATCTGTAGGGCACTTACATTTACCCTGGAGCCCATTTATAAAATTTCACAACATGCCATGGAATAAATCCCTTTTTAACTAAACTGTGTAGCTGAAACACATTTCTAAGCCATTTTCAAACATCTCCGTTATTCTTCCATTCACATTTTCTACTTATCTTGGCCTATGGCATTTGATACAGTATTGAGACATGTCCCGAGCAAAATTTTGAGTCTATTTTACCTTCATCACAAGTGAAAACTTAATTTTTTGTATGGCACTGTGTAAGTTTAAAGTAATAAAAAATTAAAAGCTAATGATTAGTGTTATTCAGAGGTGAATTAATAAATGGGAAATGGGAAACGCATTAACATTTCAAGATAATGTAAATTTAAATAATGAAAATGAGAAATGTGCAACATTTTACACCACATTTTCAGATGTTAGAAATATAGTGTGCATATGTTTATGTATACATACACTCATATAGGTCATTCGGGATAAAGTGAGCACTAAAGACTTAACCTCTGAAATAAATCACTAGCCGTTATTGCATATACCGTAAGTCACCATTAACAAGAGTTACTTTACTGCTTATATGGTTGGTAGCAATTCATTGCATTTAGTTCGGTGTATTTGAATACAACATTAGTGAAAGAACATCAGATTAAATCAACCTCTCTGTATTTACTATACTTCAAAATATTTAGTTATGATCTTATTGACATTTCTACTTACAGTATAATTAGACTTATTGGCGCCAGTACAATGTGACTCTACCGCCGGCCTCAGATCATGCTGCACATTACTGCTTGCTCCACGCTTCAGACAGTTTAAAATTCCACCGACAGGTGGCATCAGAGTTAGGTTTTCTAAGTTTTCGCTACTTTTTAAGTTGCATAATTTGTGTGTGTTTGTCCATTGTGCGTATAAACACATTTAAAAGTATTGGAAATGACTATGAATATCATTGCCAAATGATGTGAAGCCATTGGTATTGTGTAAATTATGTTTTACATTTGCCAGCCTATAAACAACATACTTTTTATTTCACACATTGAGAAAATACGTTATTTATTGTTTCTGTTAAGTACGTCGTCATTGTTCATGCCAGTAGAACTGAATGAAACTTGAATTCTTGAATTGCGTGTGCATTATATAGTAAGAACATGAGAATTGTTATGTATAAAGGTTGGCATGTGATGAGATGGGAACTAGGGTATTGTGAGGTCTGATAATAAGGCGTATTTTAGCGGTTGAATTGGTCACAAGCTGTTAGCAAGCGTTTGCCGAATCTGTTTGCATTTACAAGAAATCGCTAAAATGCAATGTTCAGTGAACATAAATGGCTACCACCATGGAGTTACGAAATTGTGTACTTGCTATAGTCTTATCAGGAATATAATTGGACTGTATAAAGGAAAATACTTCTTCACGAATACGTTTATTGGAAAATAGACTAATTTAACTATTTTTTTAACATGTACAACATAATAAATTGTAGAAATAAATTTAATTGTGCACCAGTATATGATGAAAAATTAATATTGCATCATTTTATTTTAAAATAACTTAATTTTTGGCCATATTTTTGTTTTGGTTTCAGATTTGTTCGAAACAAAACAGGAAATAAAAGTAAAGGTAAACATCCTGTGAACAAACCCTGTAACCGTCCTCCTGCCTCGGTTGCCAGAAACGTGCAAACACCCTCAGCCTGGTTGCAGCATGTTTGCAAACACCCTTGTAAACAGGAGCGCTAAAATGCTCTGTTCACAGGTACCGCTACCAA
>PNEQ01030674.1:0-17329 GCA_003012365.1 Medauroidea extradentata
GTCTGTCTCTGTGTGTGTGTCTGTCTCTGTGTGTGTGTCTGTCTCTGTGTGTGTGTGTCTCTGTGTGTGTGTGTCTGTCTGTGTGTGTGTGTCTCTGTGTGTGTGTCTGTGTGTCTCTGTGTGTCTGTGTGTGTGTGTGCGTGCATGTATGTGTTTTTTTGTACAGCACTATACTCCGTTCACTCTAAGTTGAGTTCTGAAGTAATAAAGTAATATCATTGCACTTCGCTAGCTTCTCATTGACTCAATTTGTGCAGCGTGCCGACGTAGTATTTCAAACAGACAAAACTGTGTACAGTCGGCATCATAGGAAACAACAACGCCATATATATTAAAACAATACTGCGTGAAAATTTTGTACGTGTTATCGACATACGGAAACAAAAATTACATGAAAACTTGATAAAAATATTCACATCATGTTCAATTACAGTATATTTCAAAATTTAATTGTAATTATCAAGCCATGACTAACGATCGTATTCAAATATTCTGGTACTACCGTAACGAAAATTTGGTACTACGTGCAGTAAATAGTTGTCAACAAAATGTGATTGAACTTACGTTAAAGTACTCCTGGATAATTTTGTATTTCGTTTTGGAAAAATTACGTTTTATAAATCACCAAACACTCTGTCGATAATTCACGACACATATTCGTTATTTTTTTTATTGTAAAGAATGTTATGCGAGATTTTTATTCTTGCCTAATAAACATCACCGCAGTTTGTTTAGTAATGAAGACATATCCACGTTTCGAAAACCATGCAAGACATTTTCACTGTTCACGTCTAGCGTCACATAACCTAATCCGCATGCGATGTAAACATAAACGCGAGGACGGAACGAATTAGATCAAGGAATTTTGGTTTGGACAAACTGGAATGGAAAATGGATACACGGATAAACCATTCACAGTAGCCACAACATTGACGCGTTAATGTCCAAAAATACTTTTAAAAAAATATAACATATCTGATTGTGATATTTCTGACTTATTTTTACCGTGGTTATTATTACTGAACTAATCTTTTGGTATTTTCAGAGTATCGTACATCTCTAAATACTGGCAAGTGTACCAAGAAACTCTTACGTTAACCAGTGCGTCAGTCGTTAAATAACTCTTGAACCAACTGTACGGACGTGTCGTCCGCTAACCATAATTACAGTAATAAACATATAGAGTCGTAGATTGTGTTTGTAACGTCTGTATATTTTAGATATTTGTTAATAAAACTCTCTTATTAAGTGATGGAGTAGTAAATTTATATGTACACAACAGATAAAGATCTATTTCTTATGCAAGATCACAGTGCACGGCGGTCTGCAGCCAATGAACATGTTTGTTTATAATTTGCTTTGTTTATCCTAAAACTCTACTTAGAGTGAACGGAGAATAGGTATTTCTTATATTCCTCCAATAACCGAAACACAATCTCACATGTCCACACCATTTTTTGTTTACGTTTACAGTAAAGCCCGTGAAATCTCTGCTTGAAATGGCCAATCACATTTCTTGTTTCACGCAATTTGCAAGACATTGCACAGAAATATAGAGCTTGTTCTATGCTCTAAAATCGCGTTGTCACTTGCATTGCATGTGATATTCCGAGAATTTAGTGTCTGACATGCAACACAATTTTAGCAAATTGCACGGAAATTGAGTGTTTATTGCATCGTGTGATTCTAGCTTTAGCATTTTTAGGGCATAACACAAAAATTTATTTTAAAATGTTTATTGAAATTTGCAATAGTTGAAAAGTTAGTAAAAAAACAGGAATCCCAGAAAACAGGTATTGCCAACTTTGTGAGTATATAAACATGCTGCTAGCATGTTGCATTCCTAGTGAGATATTCATGATGACATAATTTTGTATATTCAATTTCATTAAATTAATCTAGAGGAAATCTTTTCTAGGATTGCTATTCTTGAGTTTTTGTTCACTAACTTTCAAATTCTTGCAAAACTATGTAAACATTTGCAATGTTAATGTTGGAATATTTGTTGTATTCTGTTATATTGGTACCTATAGTACTGTTAGGTGTACAGTATTTTGTTATTCTTAAATACTTTTCTATATCTTTACTTATAAGATGGTTTGTTGGAAATCATCGTTGTAACAATACTGTCAAGTCACTGAATAATAAAAAAATTTTCTCTCGTAGAGTTAGTCATGGAGTTTATTCAACAAATGCTCTTTCTCAGTATAAAAAAACATATACGAAAAAAAGGCACTCAAACCATTAATTTACATGCAACACATACTTACATGAATCTAATCTCACCTAAACTTAACATACACGTAGCTTAAGCTAACCCTGACTTGAGAAGTTCAAAAACATTTAGTTTAACAACTTTAACAGTTTTGTTAAAAATATCAAAATCTTACTCTAGTTTTGAAACTCACATGATAATATTTTGTAAAATCATGTATTGTAAAGGATTACTGATTTGAAGTCTTTCAGAGAAGAACGAATGCCAGAATATACAAGAAGATTCAGGACCCTGTACAGACGAGAAGCTAGGAAGGAAAGTACGCTACGTACTTGTAGAGGCTCCAGAGGTTAGCGGCATCTACAGTATCGTTGCCGGCAGACAACAGCTCGAGTCGCCACAAGTCAGCGGCCAGGTAGTACGGCAAGCGCGGCAGCGTGCGCAGTGCAACCAGCAACTGCAGGGAGATGGCAGCAGAGGATGATGCGGCAACGTCCGTGGGCAGCAACCCCAGTTGCTGTAGGTTGTCCGTGCTGGCCGCAAGCAGCGGGAGCAATCCTGTTGCTGCCTCATGGGCCGCTGTCGATAAAACATGAAACTGAGTGTCCGCTCGGCCCGAGTACAATCAATCTCTATACTGGTTTCTGAACTATACAAAATTACTTACTTTTTATACATGATGGTCCACCAGCTTTTGCCAACCATTATGATCAATATCAAAACTCAATAACTTGAACATCAGAAATAACAGCAAACAATAAAATACAAACTCGGCAATTGAACACCAGAAACACCCTGGATGAACA
Source organism: Medauroidea extradentata (assembly GCA_003012365.1). NCBI lineage: Eukaryota > Metazoa > Arthropoda > Insecta > Phasmatodea > Phasmatidae > Medauroidea > Medauroidea extradentata. The sequence continues at coordinate 3,022 of PNEQ01030674.1, forward strand.
GAGAACAAAAAATGTGCAGACCTGACACAGGCCCCGAAAAACCAAACTGTTGAACATGGCATCTACAGAATTACTTTCATAACAAATAAAAATGTAATAATTTCATGATAAAAAACTTCTGAAGTGTGTATACAATTTAACAGTAAAAACATTGCCTTAGCATGCAAGACTTTAGATACTAAAAAAAACATAAATAACACGTTGAAAGCCATGACGTTCAGCAAAGTGCCATCCTAAATGCACTGGGTCAAGAGATTCTAAATTCCCAGCATGCCACCAACAAAGATGACCCAAGACATCAAAGATAACCCAAGAAACACACATTTCATGAAGAAAATAGTTACATGCCTCTACGTATTTACACTCCAGTTTCACCAGCCAAACAACACATCTGCCCCCTCTCTCCCCTTGAAACAGCTATGTCAATACTATTTAGATGGCGTGGGTAGAGTTTTGTACAAGGTCGGTTGACAAACTCTTTGTTAAGTGTATGGACCTTCACCCTAACCCAGCAGTTAAGTCAATTATTCATAAGAGTCTTAGATACATCTTCAGCAATGATTGGAGGGGGCACAAAGTGGCTAGGGTAACAGCAGTCAAATCATTAGGTTCACTTGACAGAGATCATAACGGTCGAGAGTTTAAAGTTGCCTATTTCTGGGTCGGCACTGTGTAGAGTCCTTCACAGGTAAGCAGCTCTGAGCAAATTGTCCTGATGAGCAGAGACTTGGAGGACTCGATTCGAGTTTCTCAAGTCCACTAAACAGAGGTACCGATAGTGGGTTGACGTGGTGTGGAAGCCAGTAGCCTACGGATCTCCAAGTATGAGCGAGGTGGAGATACAATATACGCAGACCTATAAAGAGGTCCTGGCAGTCACTCAGGAATGCAGAAGATTTCAAGACTATGTTCTAGGAAGAAGGATAACCTTACTGGCCGACATTAAACCTCTGATTACACTTCTATCCAGCAAGACAATAGCAGAGCTCACAAAAGAATGCAGATACACTTAACGTGCTTTAACTGTGAGGTAGTACATGTCTCTGGTAAGTCATTCTTTGTACCACATGCACTTTCATGAGCTCCAATACACAAACCAGAAGAGTGGGCACTCATTAAGGAAAGGAAGAGAAGTTTTTCATTAACACAGACAGTAGTACAAGAAGCACAATTTACACACGTACGCTTGCAGGAAATATGCTCGGCGCAGGACAAGGACAGGCGGTACAATCTCTGAAGGAAAAAATCCTCCATGGGTTCCAAAATGAGTCAGCATTTTGGCAGTATAGGAACCAGCTGACATACCAACAAGGACAGATTATATATGGAACCAGTGTGTTGATAAGATTACATCAACGCTACACGAGAGTTGTCAAATGTTGCAGGCGTGCGAAGCAGTCAGTGTGATAGCCAAACACTTCTCAAGACATTGGAATGCTGGTAGACAGCTGTGAGAAATGTTTGCAGAAGTGCAATGTGCAGAACCTCTGATGCAGACCCCACTGCCAGAGCGACTTTGGAACGTTGTAGCAATCAACATAATGAAAACAAGAGTCGTATAGGACTACTACTCTCGATACTTGGAAGTAGTGCATCTAGAGGGCTTGGCAGCAGAGGCAGTAATCAAAAGACTACAGAACATCTTTGCCAGACGTGGAATATCGGAGAAAGTTCACAACGATGGTGGGACACAATTCACCTCGTGAAGATCCAGCAGTTTGCTAAAGAATATGGGTTCAATCTCATTTATTCGAGCTCCAAGGTTCTACCATCCACAACGGGGCAGAAGTCACTACATCGAAATCTGGGGTTGCTGACATATCGGACTTCACCGCTGAAGTCTGGATTTTCACTAGCAGAGCTCTTGTTTGCTAGGACACTGTGAACCATAAAATCAGTTGCTAGCATGTTCTCAAATCCATGATGGGAGCAGGGGATACTTAAGGACATTCGTGAACGGGGACACAGTACTCAAAGAACGTAGCAAACTGGCATACGACAAGGTATGGGACGAAAGAACTGGCAGCAGGTGCAAGGTGTGGATACCGGACGTGAAGCTGTATGGTCCTGTTCAGGGGCCAGCCCAATATCTCGGGTTGTATCACTTGCCATTTGGTTCAACAACTTTGCGATGGAATAAAAGTTAACTAGCCAAAGTTCCCGAAGTGTGAGTGGCACAGTAGGACCAACATATCCAACCACTTTGGGTGGAACGTCAGATACAGCTCTACCAAGGAAATCAGTGAACGCCAGAGGTACAGATGTGCAACCATGCAACCAGGACATATCAGCTGAAGACTTGGCTGGGATGTCACTTTTCCCGGGGTTCTCAAAAGATAAACAAGGAGAATTCACTGCCATACTAGAAGTGGGTGCACAATAGTCCCACAATGAAGACAGGGCTTACAGGATACAGACACAGACATGTATAAAATTACTTAGAGAAAGTAGCGAAAGATGGGATGTATTTAGTAATGTGTACATTAGAAACTATGAAGGTACATCTAGTTAGTGGATACGGAATATTAGTTGTTTAAATTTTGTGAGGAACTGATGGAAGATAGAGAGAGAGATAATGTTAGGAATTATAAATGAATTAAGTAGCTATACTCAATTCATTCTAAGGTTGAAGTTAATTAATTCAAGTGAATGCTAATAAAATTTTTGCGTAGCATAAATTTCGTTTGAAATATTGAAAAGTATTAGGTACGGTAACTACGTTACGGCACACTCACAATTTGAGGAATAAAGATATAATTAATTTGCTTTGATTTATTTCGTCAGCAATTTTTAGTTCTACTGCAACCTTAAGAGTGGACAGAGTATAAAGACGGCTAAGAGCAGGCTTGCCAGACTGAGCGATTTGTTGCCGTTTGGGCTACTGAAGTACAAATTTTGTCACGAAAATTTCACAAAATGTGACTATTGCCATTTGGGCGATATTTTGTAAATAAACTGCGATACTTGAGCTAACTAAATAATTTTAAAGACTCTGTTTCATTTTTAATTACCTTTTTCCAGCATTAGCTGACGTAACTAATTATAGTACAATTATAAACATTGTGGTAGTTTGTAAGTGATTGCAGAATTATGGTCTCATACTCGACTCGTATCAGTTGATACTGTGACCACTGTCGCCTAAGAGATTTTGAGAAGACCTTTTGCAATTGAAATGTGTATCGACCAGTACGCTATCAGTGTCTGTTGTACTGTTTGTAGCTCAACAATGAACAATGAACATTATAAACGAACACGCTTCAGATCTATACATGATATGCCATATGCGTAAATAAATTTTGCAATAAAAGTAAATGAAGTAGAGGAATATTAATAGGAGTACAGCAAGGAATTTGAGAACTGTGCTATTTTCAAAGACAGGTATAAACAGGCAAATGTATTAAAATAATGGTGTATTCCGCTGCGCTCAGTGCACACCCACCAGTTGCTGCGTGTTCGTAACCGGAATATATGGTGAAAACAGTCTGATTTTCGTATTCCAATAGCGAATTGCACTCAAAACATGAGCACCACCGGGTACAGTTTTAGCTGCATTGTATCCATTCTGGGTAAGCATAGTTGTTTTGAAACTTTAAAGATTGCAAATGGTGTTGATAGAGTGACTCAATTCTTCTTGACTGAACATTCATTTGTGTCTGGTTTAATTATAATGGTATGTAAGTTTACATAATTAATAAAATTTGGGCCTAACTTGTAATAATACTAAATCTGCTGGGGGTGCTTAAAGTTAATCCAGAATGGTATAAAGATGATTGCCAACAACTAATACAAAGGACATTGTATAGTACTGTCATCTGTGTAATAGTGTTTAAATTTCACTTACGGAAATATAACTGAGATTGAGTTTTAACATAGCTATATCATGTGAGGTATCATATTGTACATCAGGAAATTTTCTGCATTTTATTAAAATGTTTTTTTTTGTCCCAGAGCAATTTTATTCACTCCCTTTTAAATTTACATGTGTAAGATCGTGACCATTATTTTCTGAGGAGGCGACAGTCAGGCACCTCAGTTTCCGGTCACAACTGTTAGGAATTTGCTCCTTATAAGGAGAAGTAAATGCTGATTGGCCGAGAGACAGTGTGGAAGCCCCAGATGTTTTCTCTAACGCTTCTAACGTGACTACACAGGTTGTAAGGCACTACTTTCTTGCATCATGTCAATGTTTCCATGTTTACTATTGTAAGTAATGTTGTTAGCACCAACAAATAAGATTTTATGTATTGTGTGACCGTAACGGAACTTTTGAGTACTGTAAAACTAGGACAGTGCATTATTTACCTCAGTTGGAAAGTGCTGGAACATTTGTACTCGGTGGAGTGATTTGTGTGGAAGTCGCTACTGAGGGTAAGTGTGTCTCGAGCTGGGGCTACTTGCGAGGATGGCGTGGCTTTGAGCAGATGTAGGGCGGAGGCCTAAGGAGTTGCATGATTTGAAAAGCAGAAGAAGGAATGTCTGAAGAGATTATAATACAAATCTTGCAGTTTTTTTGTTGTTCTCTTCAAAGGCATTGATCGGGCGGTGCTGGTGGAATCATTTGCTTTTAGAAGTGTTTAACCCGTCAAAGTTGATCTGCGCATTAGGCTGCTAGCCCGAGACACTAACTGATTTAATTTAATATTGTCTGTATTGATGGCGTAGTTAAGGCGTTATGGATTGAAAGTGTTTTTTTTTTTTGTGTCTAAGAAAATCTTAATAGCTTTGTTTCGGTACCGACTTTCACAAACTGACGGTGTAGCTTACTGCACATGTAAACAATTAACTCGAACTGTAACTCTGGTTTTGTGTGGTCAGTCAAATAATCAAAGGAGACAGTTAAGATGTCGTAACTCACCATATTGGCGTTTTTTTTATTGGTTCAATACTATTTTAGCCTACCATCACTAAATAAATGTTCACCTAAAACCTGGCTATCCGAGACTTATGGGACTGTGAGGAGACACTTGTTGAGAGCAGTGACGTCATAACCGCACATTTATATTCAAGTGGAATGCGCTATTAAACTGTGTGCAGCATGAAAAATGTGCACAAATTATCAAGTGAAATCATTTTTACCAGCCGGTTGTAAGACTTGTGTAATGATGTAAACAATGAATGTAGGTTAAAAAATTCTGAGCAGTCAGTGATGTGAAGCGCAAAATAGAACTATTGTCACGCAGTGTTCCCCACATTGTGCTCGTAAAATGTATAACATTTTGTCACAAACATTTTCATCTCATACTTAGCGCAGGATTCAGTGGTGTGGTTATGTGTATGTTTCTGGAGATCCTGTGTCTATATACAGAATGTTCGCAAACAATACCGATAAACTCCGGCAGGTGATCCTTACAAAAAAATTAGCAGAAATGATGTTTCGCACTTTTCGCCTAAACTTAATATTAAGGGTGTAATGTGGCTATTAATATCGAAATTTAAAATTGTATTCCTTTAAAATATCATAAAATAAATGAAATAAAATAACAGCATCTTCAGCAGTTCTTAATACTATTGGGATCTTTGAACCAACGACAAAGACTGCTTTATGCTTTCCAACCTTATGAAAACAGCAGGGGTGGCTACCCTCTTGTTACATACAACTATTTTACCATAAGGATTTTTGAACATTTTAAGATGGTTTATTGAGTAATGACACCTGTGCAACAAAGTTCCTCTCATTGCAACTGTTTAGGACATACCCTTTATGCTCAAAACAAACTTGAAGATTTGTGCAGACACAGAGCTTATATAGGCAATGATGCAAACATGCAAGTGATGTGCTCAGTGCGCAGACGATGGTAGACATCACTGTAAACATGTACAATACTGTTAAAATCGCAGACCAGTTTGTTCCTGGCATTCTACGTACATATTGTTGCAGCCAGTTGTGAACGAAAATGGTGGGTTCCAGCCAGTTGAAACATGTAGGCTCTGTATGTCTGTTAGAATCTTAAAGTGCGTTTTGAGCATAAAAAGGCATGTCCTTGACAGTTGCAACACGAGGACTTTTTTGGTACATAGGTCTCATTACTCAATAAATCATCATCAAACATTTGAAAATCCAGGCTGTAAAAAAGTTGTATGCAATTAGAGGGCAGCCACCCCTGGTATTTCCATAAGGATGGAAGGTATCGAGCAACATTTACTTTTGGTTTCAAGATCCCAATAGCATTAAGAACTGCTGAAGATACTGTTAATTTATTTCATTTCGTTTTCATTAATTTGGGGAAATACAAATTTAAATTTTGATATTCATAGCCTCATTACTCCCTTAATATTAAGTTTAGGCGAAAAGTGCAAAACATATTTTCGGCTTATTTATTCATAAGAAATCACCTGACGAAGTTTGTCGGTGTACGTACACACACACACACACACACAACATACATGCATACATACATACACATATACATAGTATATATACATATATATAATACATACATAAAAATGTGAGTGTGTGTGTGTACACACACATACACATATATGTTTTTGGGCGACCAAAAAAAATTTCATTTTGGTAACTTCCTCGAGAATGAGCTGGCAACCCTGGCTAAGGGAGCAAGTTGGCAAGACTACAAACAGTAATGGTGGACACTTGGAAAACGTTAGAGAGTATTGTAGACGAACAAAACACTCTGGCACCTACAACCCTCAGTGTGAGCACGAGGAGAAGTGTATCTCTTACCTGACTGGCGGTTGGGATTCATGAAGATATAGGGCTGTGAGCTTATCAGTTGGCGACGAACTGCTTTCATGACCACCTCGTGTGCCTCTAGAAAATGCGGCCATGACGCTCTTTCGCACGTCAGGACCCTGCAAAACAAGACAGGATTACTGTCACCACAACTTTCAACTGCCGGTCTGCAATACATATCTTTGTTAATATTTCACAATATTTAAGGTGGTTCGCAATAAACTGGACACTTTTGACATTAACATCTAAAAAAATCACGGTCTATTACTGCACGTAAGTCAAAGTTGACAACGGATGCCTTACTCTAACTACTAGCACAGAATTTCCAAATATAGTTCCACATATTTTCTCATTTAAATACAAGAAACTTTAATTAATGCACTGTACTATCAAATGAAATTAATTAATTATGAATAATTTATAAGAACTAAGTAAGTTTCCAATCTAACGCTCAATCACACTTACTACACTTACATCAAGGAAGTAGAAGATTTTTAAAAATCTTTACATTCACTTGCACAATGCTTTGTGCTAGAGTTCAAAATTAGACTGAAGCAACCACATCACGTCCATTACACGGTACAAGAATATATAGTACACTGGAGTTTCAAGGTGAATATAGCATGTTAATGAAAATATGTTACAAACTTTGTGAGATGATACCTGGTAAAAAGTGAGGTAAAGTTATACAATACAAATTTTTATTGGTGCACGTTTTAGGGGTCAAATTTGCAATAGGAAATTTGAATTTGACAATTGAATTTTGTTAGTAGATCCTAAAGTAATATAAATGAAAGAATGAGTTCCTCTGTGTTGTTTATTAGTAATAAGATATGCAATCTGTGCAAAAAAGGTGTCGATTACATGTAACCGTCATTACATAATGAGGTTGGTCACACTGCTTCTCGCCATATAATTAGCTGCCATTGCATTTTGTGGGTGAAAAATGTCACAGTTTGTTGCACAAATCCGCAATAAACAAAAAAAGTACTCTTGTCATAACATCCTCAAGTCAACTATTTTCTAGAAAACTGAAAATAAAAAATGTAAATACTGATATGTAGGCAACACATGGTACACAGGAGATTTGAAGGAATGCTACGCTAGTTAGTGATGAATTGATAGAGAACATGAATGTATACATCGAAACAATTATATTTTTTTCCATTTCAGTTCTATTAAGCTCAAAAACAATTTTCGTAGTTTTGATTTTATTATGCTAAAACCATATTCACACAACCTTGAAACTTCTATACCTTCCATCTGCAATCAGTTAGTAAATAACGTAAATTTGTTAACAAGTGAATGGTAGGAGAGACATGGTAACATCGTACGTACGTAGTCTTGGCCAGCGAGCAATACTCGATGACTTCCGTGTGACAGGATATGTTGAACTTTGACTCCTCCCAGAACTCCTTACCAAGTCCCTCGAAGCCCATACTCTGCACCAGCTTCTCCGCCAGCTCGTACGCCTTCCTTCCGCCGAGCTCCTGCAATCATGCCAGGCCGTCACATCCTTCCTCACAAGAAAACTGAATAGGTGTTGTTATCACGCATCTTGTATTAATAGAATTTCTACAAAAAACTACATCACAGATATTATGTAACATCACGTTTTAATGTAGACAAGGAATAAGACGTAGGTAGCTTTGTACACTTTATCAAGTCAGCATTTATTAACTACTACTATTATTAGTACCATTTCTGTAATAACCCACAGGAAAAACAAATTTATTTCTTCCTGAAAGCTACTACATAGTTAAAAATTAACATAACCAACGCATTTATAAAATTCCATAATGTTTCTGTCATATATGGATAGGATGGGTAGTACTGCATACATGTTAGCTGAACAGATAGAAGTGTAAAGCTAGTTGTGTAGTGTGTATGTTAGTATCTATGACAGGGACAGATAAATGTGAATAGAGTACTTGACCCTGTGTCTTTTCGCATGCGAACTCGATAAGCCACGACCAAAATATAGTGTCTGGTGAAATATATTCACGTGAGGTTTGGAAATAAGTTTATAACAGTTTCAAAAGCCAGAATTTATTTTGAATATTGGGGAAAATTAAGTTAAAACCCTTGAGAGCATAATTAACCTAAATGGAGTGGAATGGTACACATTAAGAGATGTTATTTAGCTTATGAAAACCCCCAAATAAGCATTTGTGTTTGCTCCATTTCTTCACACCTGGTCTTAGTACATAAATACAGTATTATTTACAGGACAAGTGTACAATACGTACATTTAATAGTTTACATAAAATTTTAATCTATAGGCCAACAAGAAATTAAAAAAAAAATTGCAGTGAAAATATGAAAGTACAATTGCAGCTAGACACATATTTAAAAACTTTTATGAATGGCTGACATATGCCTTTACAGATTCATCTACGCAGAAATAGAACCACTGTTTACTCCACACTCTACAATTGATGTACAGTCAGTCACATGACAGTGTGAACAAGCCAATAGAATTGTTTGTTATGTACGTATAACTTGCAGAAGAAAGGAATTGCAGCAAAAATTATAGAGCATGTTATATTTCCTGATCTCATATCAGTTTCACCTAGCATGATAAATGCTGAAACAATGTTAAAGCATCACTTACACAATGGAAGATTTAATTTTGTATAGAATTAGTTGTGCCAACTCTCATGCTAACTGATGGGAAAATAAATTGTTCATGAAAGTGAGACTATATATTGACAGTGGCAGTGCCTGTCTTTTGTTTTTTTAGTGTGTGTGTGCAAAAACTCATGGCGGCGGTATGTAGTAATGTCGAGTGTGTGTAGACTCTTAAAATATATAGAGTAATTAGCAGTGAGTCTATGTGTTTCTTGTATTCACAACCACTACTACCCCAACAAAGGTTATGGGCCTAGGAACACGTAAATAGTGATTGCTGAAACTACGTGCAACAAGAAACAAGGTAACATGAAGCGCTCGCGCCGACGAGGAAGCATGGCGGCTACAAGCTCTTTATCCTGTGTGGAGAAGCTAAGGGCCGAAAAAACTACGCTTCCTGGAAATTTCAAAAGAAAGCACTCCTGAGCCTAGACGACCAAAGGGACGTCGTCCAAGGGACAGTTAAACCCGAAGAAGCCAAGGAAAAGGATAGGAAGGCACTATCAAAAATTTTGCTACTACTAGAGAAAGACCTAATCCACCACAATGAAAGCCTGCGAGACTTCGAAGCAAGCTTGGGATGCTATACAGACGCTAATCGAGGATTCAGGGCTCACAAGGAGAGTCTGACTGTTTTGACAGCTAGTACCGACTCGTTCGGGCAATTGTAGTTCGGTAGAAGAATACGTCAATCAGGTTACCTCGACTGCCCAGCGACTTAGAGACGTGAAGTTCGACATTTCAGAAGAATGGGTCGGGACGTTACTGTTAGCAGGTCTACCCGAGGAATATAAACCCATGATAATGGGATTAGAAGGCTCGGGGACCGCTATAACCGCTGATGCAATTAAAATAAAACTGCTTCAAGATGTGAAATTGGCCGGCAACCAAATTCGATCGTTGAATATCGATACGGCGCTGTACAGCAATCGATACCGCGGTGGTGACTTGCGGAGCGGCGAAAGCAGCAAGTTTGTCAATAGTAAACAAACCAAACAACCTCGCAAGTGTTACAATTCTAACAAACCGGGACATTTCGCGGCAAATTGTCATGCGAAGGACAAGACGAACAACGCTAGAAATAGTGAAACAAAACGGAGTGGGGAAACAAAACGGCATGATAACAAGTATAACAATGCATTTTTAGCTTGCATGTACTCTAAGGAAGGTAATGATTCAGCATGGTTTCTAGACTCGGGCGCGTCAGTACACTTGACAAATAAAGAATTAGAAAACCCGGTGTCTTCATCCAAGGCAAGAATATTAACTGCAAATAGTGAAGAAATAGTAACCAAGTCTTCTGTGGGGAATGTAGACAATGAAGTATCAGTTGATCGCAGCTCAAGTGTTGTGACAACTTATGACGTACATCATGCACCAGGTATCACAGCGAATCTTCTATCGGTGAGTCAGATTACAAATAAAGGTCATACCGTAGCATTTGACAAAACAGGTGGTAAAATAATAAATCAGGAAAAAGAACTGATTGCTACTGCAACATTGAGTAATGGCATCTATAGGTTAGATACTACTCAAGTTGTTGATGTCGGTCGGACATATGCTGTCACCCATGACCAAAATATTTGGCATCGAAGATTAGGACACTTGAATAGGAAGGACATGTACCACTTAAAAGGAATGGCTCACGCTGTAGATGACTTAGAGGTTAGTAAGTTACCTTGTGAAACATGTGCAAAAGGTAAGCAGACTCGTTTACCATTCAAGCCAAGCAAGTTCAGGGCAAGTGAACCCCTTGAACTAGTGCATGCAGACTTGTGTGGGCCCTCAGAAACTGTGTCACTAGGAGGTAGTAGATATTTTCTTGTCCTAATTGATGATATGTCTAGTTTTACACATGTATATTTTTTAGCATCCAAAGACCAAGTATATGATGTGTTTAGAGTGTACTGTGCCATGGTTGAGAACCAGACAGGCAGAACCATAAAGTGTTTTCGATCAGACAATGGCACCGAATTTGTCAACAAAGAAATGACTACTTTCTTGAATGAAAAGGTTATCAGGCACCAGCACACTGTGCGAGCCTCACCTCAACAGAATGGGGTTGCAGAGCGCACAAACCGCAAAGTTGTCGAAAAGGCAAATTGTTTGTTACAGGATGCAGGACTGCCCAAGGCACTTTGGGCGGAAGCTGTTTCTACGGCAGTTCATCTTAACAACAGGAGCCCCACAAAAGCTCTCTGAGACAAAACTCCTTTTGAAGCATGGCTCTCCAAGAAACCAAACCTAGGGTACCTTCGTATTTTTGGTTGCGAGGCAAAGGCGCAGATACCAAAGGAAAAAAGAAAAAAATGGGACCCACATTCTGAGAAGCTAATATTCACAGCCTATTGTGATGATACCAAAGGATACAGGTTAATGAATCCGGTGACAAAAAAGATTGTCATTAGGAGGGATGTCATCATCCTGGAGGAGAAAGGCATGGAAATGACAAGAAAGCCAGAAATGGTGCCATGGACCGACATTATTAATGAGGTTACGTCACAAGAGACCAAGGACGATAATGAAGATGTCCCTTCAGCTTCCGATCAAGATGAGGAAGACTTTCATGGTTTTGAGGAAGAAAACTACCAGTCAGAAGAATCAGAGACTGAACCCCCAAGAAGGTCCAGACGTATTCCGAAGCCTAAGGTGACACCTGATTTTATATCCTATCTTGCACCGGAGAATATTGAGCCGAACACCCTAACCGGGAAAAATGCTGGAAAATGGAAGGAAGCAATGAACGAAGAATTAGCATCATTCACCAGTAACGGAACCTTCGAATGGACAGAACTACCTGAGAATGCAAAAACACTCGAGACAAAGTGGGTGTTTAAAATAAAGAACTCTGATTCAAAGGAACCTAGGTACAAGGCGAGACTAGTGGTAAAAGGCTGCGGACAAAGGCAAGGAACAGACTACGAAGAAACATTTTCACCAGTGGTAAAATATTCCTCATTGAGATACCTCTTTGCACTCTCAGCCAAAGAAAATCTTGAAATAATACACCTGGAGGTAAAAACCGCTTATTTACACGGTGAATTGGATGAGGAAATATATGTACAGCCACCCGAAGGCATGCAAGATGAACGACCTGGAAATGTGTGGCAGCTAAAGAAAGCGATATATGGGTTGAAGCAAAGTGGAAGGTGTTGGAATCACCGTTTGAATAGAGTTCTCATGGACATGGGACTTCAGCAATCCAAAGCAGACCCACGTATATACTTTAGGAATACCAATAAAGGTTTGATTGTATGTGCCATCTATGTCGACGACCTCATTCTCTTTACAAATGAACCTCGCATACAAAAGATAGTCCAGAAGAAACTCGAACTGGAGTTTAACATGAAAAACCTAGGAAGTATAAGTAAATGTCTAGGCATGAGAATTATCAGAGATCGGAAGAAAGGCAAACTATGGATTGATCAGAAGGATTACATAGACCACGTGCTTGAGAAATTTGGTATGTCCGATTGCAATCCAGTTGCAACACCCATGGAAGCTGGTTTGAACTTAAAGAATCCAACAGGGGACCCAACAAATAATGTCAGTGAGAGTACTGTGCCCTGTAAAGAGACAGTACCTCATCAACAGGCGGTCGGTAGCCTGCTCTATCTATCTCAAGTCTCGAGACCAGACATCTCGTACACGGTGAACTGTTTAAGCCAATTCAACAGATCTCCTCAGAAATGTCATTGGCTTGCCATCAAAAGGGTTCTTAGGTACCTTAAAGGCACTAGGGACCTCAGATTAGAATTTGACAGCAGTGACAGTGATGAATTAGTGAGCTACAGTGACGCGGATTGGGGCAACGAGAACAACGGTAGACATTCGACTACTGGCAGCAGTATTAAATACCAGGCCGCTGTGATATCGTGGTTTAGCAAGAAGCAGCGAACAATCACACTCAGCACCGTCGAAGCGGAATATATGGCCCTCAGTGCCACAGTCCAGGAAACCCTATGGTTCAGAACTTTATGCAATGAACTTCGTCCCAAATCTGACCCCGTGCCCTCAGTTGTAGGTTGTGACAACAAAGGAACAATTCACTTGGCCAAAAATGATGTTGCTAGTCAAAGGACAAAGCATATTGATATCAGGCATCATTTTTTGAGGCAGCATGTTCGGGACAAAGCTATTGAACTTGAATATGTGTCATCTGAAGAGATGGTGTCTGATATACAGTGAAACTTCCCAATACCGGACACCTCTGGTGCATAAAAAAATGTCCGGTATTGAGAAGTGTCCGCTATTAGGAATTACAGTAGTATATAAAAAATATAGTACATACACAAAAAATTTAAATACAAAAATGGTAGACCTACATAATTTTCTTAACTCTATACTGCGTTAAACTCTCGCTAGTCCAAGGCAGAATTTTTGTGGTATTTTCGGAGAAATTTTAAAACCTTTCGACGATGTACGGCAATAAATCTTACCACGCGCCGATACAGCTGGCTGGCCGACGTGACTCATCCACACACACACACTGGCGCGAGCATGAGACTGTGTGCCTTGTCAACACGTCGCTCGCTCTCGCTCGCACTGTCAGCCGGTTCGGCACGTTAAATATTTCCGAGTCGTGTGTCAAAGTTTCCGAGATCGACGTGGATAATTATTAAAATAAAAGTTTGATGCCAATGTTTTGTGGTGCATAATTTACGTTAACTGCAGCTCATGTCACCCTAATTTGTCCATTGTTCCCAACGTGTATGTGAACAAATCCTTACTCCATGTGTAAAACTGGAGTATTTTCATACGGCTCATTTAATTGAATGAAAGACATGAAAAAAAAACCGTTTTCTACACTATCAATCTGCCGAGTAAACGTCACAGCCTCAGAAAGAAAGAAACAGAGGCTACAAAACCACTCAAACGTTAGTGTATCTACAGTCAGTCCATCCGTTTTTGGGAATGTACGTTTGCTGGAACCGCAGCTATTCTCCGTCCACGACTTCAGTATTGCTTATCTATTTTTTATTATGT